>KK502402.1:3550852-3604915 GCA_000688735.1 Glossina austeni
GTAAAGTTGGACTAAGCCAATAAATTTGTGGCTTATATGTCCGAAGTGCAATACTTTACTGAAGTCATTTAATCAAACGAAAGGTAAAACGCAAGCAATAGATTGGAAAAAAATTTGATTGAAAAAATGTCAACCACAAATGTATTTTATTTTCGTTTGCTTTCGGAATCACAGAAACGATGGATGCCCTTACAATAAGTTGAAGATGATAAGAAGAAGAAATTGTATGGGATTTAAGTTGATTCTTTTAATGCTTCTATTGCATTGCGATATTTGATTATAACCTAATAAAGTGCAGATTCATTGACTTACTATATATATAGCTCGTCCGCGTTAAATCCAATCGCCTTTTCTATAAATTAAATCCAAAATTTCTATTCAAATCCTTTTCCGTAATTTCTTTTAACTCCGGGGAAATCAAAATTCTTTATAGACCCATGAGTGGTCACACTTATGATAAAGGTTTTTTTTAGAAATGATTCGTGCTATAGCATGTCTGATGTTTGTGAAGTTTGCAATTTTATCGAGCCTGCTGAGCATCTAATCTTTAGATGTCACAGGTTTGATGGCATTAAAGATTCCTTCAGCTTCTTCAAGTTGTATAACTGTCCCTTCGATCTCTTTGCAGCAAAAAATGTACGTCATCTCGGGGAACTAATTTATTTTATTAAAAAAAACGAATTTTTCTTTTTAAAAAAAAAAAAAAAAAAAAATTTTTTTTCTTCTTTTTTTTTCTCGTTTTATATTACTATAGATTTTCTTTTTCAATTCTATCCAAAGTTTGAAACACTATTTTATCTTCAACACTCAACCGGTACAATTAGACACACACACACACACACACACACACACACAATTACACTTAATATACTGGCTTCAATTATTAGGTTGGGGAAAAAGAAATCCATTATTTCTTCTTCTTCTTTTGCTTCTTTTTGAATCCAGCTTTGTGTAAATGGTTTAAAACTGTTTNAAAATGGAAAAAAAAAAAAAAAAAAAAAAAAAAAAAATATTATTACTATCAGAGCAGAGTACGTATGCACTTTAAAGATGAGAACATAGTAGATCCATTTATAGTAGCATAGTACGATTCTAGTTATTCATTAGAGTGTCCGCCCGTCATTGAATTCAGCTGAGGAGTACACAATTTTCGTGCTTAACAATTTAAAATTAATTTTCTCTATAGTTGACGTTTTCAATGTTCGAACAGCTAAAACCTAATTGGACATCATTTTACTTACTTACTTTTTTTCCAGATCTTTGCAAGGCATTAATTTGCCGGATTCGGGCTATTATGCCACAGGTATTTTCTATTTAGATCAGCAAACTCATGGCGAGGCTGAGGAGGAATTCAATAATTTGGCAGCAAGTTTGGGTTTGGAAGTATTGACTTGGCGTGATGTGCCCTATAATTCGAATGCTATTGGTGCGGTCGCCCGCAAATCGGAACCGTTTTCGCGTCAAGTGTTTGTGGTTCGTTCTATGGATATGGATGAGAAAACATTCGACCGTAATATTTTTGTTTTGCGTAAGCGTGCTACACATGAGTTGGCTAAGGAGGGCCGACGTTTTTATATTTGTTCCCTTTCTTCCAAGACTGTGGTGTATAAAGGCCTCTTCACCTCGGATCAACTATGGGACTACTATACGGATCTAAAGGATGCCAATTTCGAAACTTATATGGCTTTGGTGCATACCCGCTTTTCTACGAATACGTTCCCATCGTGGGAGAGGGCTCATCCGTTACGTGTTTTAGCTCATAATGGCGAAATAAATACTTTGCGTGGCAACGTAAATCTGATGAAAGGTCGTGAAGGTGTTATGCAAAGCGAACTATTTGGTGAAACTTTGAAAAAATTATATCCTGTTGTTGAACCCAACCTATCAGATTCAGGTTCGTTTGATTGCGTTTTGGAATTTCTTACCATTGCTGGTGAACGCACGTTGCCTGAAGCCGTAATGACTATGATCCCGGAAGCCTGGCAAAATGATAAGACTATGCCCCAAGAAAAACGAGATTTTTATCAATGGGCTTCTTGTGTAATGGAGCCTTGGGATGGTCCCGCCCTAATTTCGTTCACTGATGGTCGCTATATTGGCGCAGTCCTTGATCGTAACGGGTTACGTCCATCGCGTTTCTATGTCACTACTGAAAATATATTAGTAATGGCTTCAGAAGTTGGTGTCTATGATGTCGATCCTTCTCAGGTCACGCTCAAGAGTCGTCTTAAGCCAGGACGCATGTTATTAGTCGATACTAAAGAGAAGAAATTAATACAAGATATTGAATTGAAATCGAAAATAGCTAAATCTCGTCCTCATTCCGAATGGCTTCAGCAAAAGGTGAGTGAAGTTTGCACGCCATTTATTCACTTAATTCTAATTTCTATGACTTAAATTTGATGTTATTTTAAGGAAGAAATTAAGGTTTCGAAAAAGTTCTAACAAGTTAATTTGAATTTTATCTCTTTTGAAAAACTAACAAAACCAATAATCTCGGTGTGTGTATAAAAAGATGGTGAGTTTACAATAGGTTTCAATATGTTTGGAAGGAACTTTTTCAAAAAATGCTAGTTTTGATTAAAACAGAGGCTTTTTCGATTTAGTTGTTACTGTCATATTATTTACCTGCCTGCCTATTCCATTCTTCGTAGATGCTTTGATTTCACTTCACTTGTGTTCGGAAATCGCTTTCACAAATCGCAATTTACTTACTTATAAAAGACTCTTTTATACATTATCAGATTACTTTGGATGAAATACGTAATGCCAACGTATTCAATACAGATTGCGCTAATGGGCTTGTTAATTCCTCTAAGCCGGGCCTTTTCGATCCACGTCTTTCTCTCTTTGGCTATACCAACGAAACCGTCAATATGTTGTTGGTACCCATGTTCAAAAACAAGTAAGTAACAAATTGTTGGTTATATGTGAGATAAATGAGAATTGATCCGCTTTTGTAACTTTTAGAAAAGAAGCTCTTGGTTCTATGGGTAATGATGCCCCTTTGGCCTGCCTTTCAACATTCCAACCACTACCTTATGAGTATTTCAAGCAACTGTTTGCTCAAGTTACAAATCCTCCCATTGATCCTTTCCGCGAAAAAGTAGTTATGTCCATGCAATGTCCTATAGGTCCCGAAGCCAATCTCTTGAAACCATCTGTCGAACAAGTACACCGTATTTGGCTGCCTAATCCTATTTTGAGCATTCCTGATACCAACCTTTTGAAAAATAACACACATCGTGACTGGAAGACTAAACTGCTGGATATAACATTCCCATTCTCTGAAGGCGTGCCGGGCTATATTGATTGCATTGATCGTACATGCCGCGAAGGCGCTAAAGCAGCCAATTCGGGTTATCAGCTTTTAGTCATTTCGGATCGTAATGTAGGTGAAGGGCGCGCTCCCATTTCAGCTTTGGTAGCTCTAGGGGCGTTGCATCATTATTTAATAGAAACCTATCAGCGCATGAAAGTCGGAATTATTGTAGAGACTGCAGAGGCGCGAGAAGTTCATCATATATGCGTTTTGCTAGGATATGGTGCCGATGCTATATGCCCTTATTTAGCGTTTGAATTGGCCCAGAGCCTACGCAATGATTGCGTTATCAGCCCTGACGTTACAGACAAACAAATCTATACAGCATATGCTCAAGCTACCGATACTGGTATTGCCAAGGTTATGGCCAAAATGGGTATAAGCACCTTGCAATCATATAAAAGTGCTCAAATTTTTGAAGCCGTCGGTTTGGGCGACGAAGTCATTAGTAAATGTTTTCGCGGCACGCCGTCACGTATTGGAGGCGTTACTTTAAACATATTGGCTAGAGAAAGTTTAGACCGTTACGATATGACGTATTGTAAGGTTTCTCCGGACACACGCATCCTACGCAATCCCGGTCAGTACCACTGGCGTAGTGGTGGAGAAGCTCATATTAATGAGCCGTCATCCATAGCAAGCCTACAAGAAGCAACCATAAATAATAATTTAAATGCCTTTGAAGCCTTTAAAGCTAGCACATTGGATAGCGTACGTAAATGTGCTCTAAGAGGACAACTAGAATTTGTCGACAATCGAGACAAAATTGATCTATCTGAAGTGGAACCGGCAAGTGAGATAGTCAAACGGTAAGTGGAAAATGTAAAAATGGTAAAGTGGAATTGAAGGTATTGTGGTTTTTTCTATTAGGTTTGCTACGGGTGCTATGAGCTTTGGTAGCATTTCTTTAGAAGCTCATCAAACTTTAGCCGTAACTATGAATCGCATTGGTGGTAAAAGTAATACGGGTGAAGGTGGTGAAAATGCAGATCGTTATCTAAGTAAGTTCTAAAAGTTCTATTAGAAATGGGAAAGTTTGAAAATGGCCACAATTTTACAGATCAAGATCCTCAGAATAGCCGACGATCGGCAATTAAGCAAGTTGCTTCGGGACGTTTTGGTGTTACTGCATCTTATTTGGCCAATGCTGACGATTTGCAGATTAAAATGGCTCAAGGCGCTAAGCCCGGCGAAGGCGGGGAATTACCTGGCTATAAAGTAACTAAGGCTATAGCCAAAACACGCCATTCAGTACCAGGTGTGGGCCTAATTTCACCTCCACCGCATCATGATATCTATTCAATTGAAGACTTAGCTGAGTTAATCTACGATTTGAAATGTTCGAATCCGAAAGCTCGAATAAGCGTTAAATTGGTATCCGAAGTAGGTGTGGGCGTAGTAGCTTCGGGAGTAGCTAAAGTATGTAAAAATTCATAGACAGGTATCATCCATGTTTTATTAAAAAATCATATTTTTAGGGCAAGGCGGAACATATCGTTATATCGGGTCATGATGGCGGCACAGGTGCTAGTTCTTGGACGGGTATTAAAAATGCCGGTTTGCCATGGGAACTGGGTGTGGCTGAGACACATCAAGTACTTGTTTTAAATAATTTACGATCAAGGTAAGCTTTTCTATACCGCAAAACGTGTACGCTTCAGTTTTCAACACTCTTAACGATATTTAGAACCTAAAAAAACAAAATTAAAAACAAAACCGTTAAAAAAGCAACTGGTTCATCAGACAATAAACTAGGTCTGTGAAACGCATCCTAGTCTTCGGAGATGACTGAATGAAGAGTAATTATTAAATGAAAGAAAGCAGGAACTGAAACAAAAAGTTAAAACGCGTCGCGTAAAAGCCTAGTTTACACCTTTTCACATGGAACATTTCTAAGAAAACAAGAAACGCTTACCCACAATTGATCACACACACAAACGCAAACAATAAATTTGAAACGAAAAGGAGTTGAAGGAAGACAGTCAGATACGGCAACGGCGAAAGAGAAGAAATAGAGGAAACTAAGAGAAATGCAAGCTTTTTAAAGTCATCTGCCGGTTAAGAGCGCTAAGTGATCCTTATGTGGCATTATATATCAACTTCAGCATAGTGTGTGTGTCTCTTCAAGTGAGCGTTAAATGTTTGAATGAAATGTTTACAGATCACTTTTTCATGAAACTTCGTTAAACTCGTCCACGTCTTCGTCGGCGTTCTAATTAATAAATTGTGTCGCATACTCAGTTGCAAGACCAAACTCCTCCATCATATCATTTGAAACATCTTACACGGTGTGTGTGGCTTACAATCAATTGTTTGTGCTAGATTCACTCTTGAACGCTTAAACGATTGTTGCCTTTTGCTCGCTCCTTGTAGTCGTTTGATTGATTGTACATCGTGGGCTGTCAGTAAATTTTTATCCTCCTTTTTTTAAAAGCGAATATCGAAACTTTTCTAACATTGCATTCCTTCTCATTTCCATGTATTCTACTTTTGCTCGCTGTTCACATCGATAGAGTTGTGGTTCAAGCTGACGGTCAACTACGTACTGGATTTGATGTAGTCGTAGCCGCCTGCTTAGGAGCTGATGAATTTGGATTCAGTACCGCTCCTCTCATCGTAATGGGTAATGTATTTTTGTTTTAGCATGTGATCATGATTTTAATATTTGCTGCGCTTTAAGGTTGCACTATGATGCGTAAATGTCATCTAAACACTTGTCCGGTAGGTATAGCTACTCAAGATCCGGTGCTGCGTAAAAAATTCACTGGCAAACCCGAACATGTCATCAATTTTTTCTTTATGTTGGCCGAAGATGTAGGTTTTCATTGTCTATACTGAATGAATAATGAGTCAATGAGTCATTGTGTGTTATAAACTTTTACTTTTAGATACGGAAAATTATGGCTAGCTTGGGTATTCGTAAGTTCCAAGAACTGATAGGACGCACCGATCTGTTGCGAGTGGCTGAAAAACGTTCTCTCAAGGCTAGTTCGTTGGACTTAAGTCTTCTTTTGCAAAATGCTTTAAAGTTGCGTCCGGGGATCAACATTGTCGGAGGTTCCATGAAACAGGATTTCCAGTTAGAAAAACGTTCTGATAACTTATTGATTGAAAAAGCTTCTGAAGTCTTAAACGGATCCGAGGATAATATTGTTATCAACATGCCTATACGAAATGAAGAGAGAGCCTTTGGTTCCACCCTTAGTTATTATATTGCTTGGTAAGCCTTCGATCTAATATAGAAACACTCCGAACTCGGAATTATCCCTTTCCGCTTTTAGTAAATATGGTGAAGCTGGTCTTCCCGAAACCAAAAGTATCGACATCTGTTTGGAAGGCTCAGCTGGGCAGAGTTTCTGCGCCTTTCTGACGCACGGTGTTAATGTTATTTTAAAGGGTGACGCCAACGATTATGTTGGCAAAGGTTTGTGCGGCGGTACAATTGTCATTATGCCACCTGACAATGCCTCATTTGAATCTCATCTAAACGTTATTGTTGGCAACGTCTGCTTATATGGTGCCACAGAGGGTCGCGCGTATTTTCGCGGTATCGCTGCTGAACGTTTTTGTGTACGCAATTCTGGCGTCATTGCCGTGGTAGAGGGTGTAGGTGATCATGGATGCGAGTACATGACCGGTGGTATTGTTGTTGTTCTTGGTTTAACGGGGCGTAATTTTGCAGCCGGCATGTCAGGAGGTATAGCTTTTGTTTATGATATTGATGGCTCATTTAAGCCAAAAGTAAATCCTGAATTGGTGGAATTATTACCTTTGGATCTGGCTGCTGATATTCAACTCGTTAAAGATTTACTGAAAGATTTTCAGAAAAAGACCGGTTCCGTGGTGGCCAAACAAATATTAGAAAATTGGCTTGAAGAACGGAAGAAATTTGTTAAGGTTTTCCCTTACGATTATCAAAGGGCCTTAAAAGAGATGGAAGCTGAACGTGAAGAACATACAAATGACAAAGATTCGAAAGCTTTAGAAAATGGTAAAGCTCTAAAGGATGAACCTACAATTAAAGATATAGAGGAGGCTATACAAGATGTTGTGTTGGAACAAAAACGTTCCGATCGTATATTAGATAAGACGCGTGGATTTGTGAAATACAGACGTGAAATGGCTCCTTATAGAGACGCTGCGGAGCGTCAGCTGGACTGGGAAGAAGTGTATAACTTTCCCCATGTCCGTAAGAATCTAAAAATGCAGGCGGCTCGCTGTATGGAATGCGGAGTCCCTTTTTGTCAGTCGAATGCTCATGGCTGTCCTCTTGGCAATATTATACCCAAATGGAATGATTTAGTATTCCATGATGATTGGAAAGAAGCTTTACGTCAGCTACTGCAAACTAACAATTTCCCGGAATTCACAGGTAGGGTTTGTCCTGCTCCATGTGAGGGCTCTTGTGTATTGGGCATCTCCGAATCGCCCGTAACCATAAAGAACATCGAGTGTGCCATAATTGACCATGCTTTCGAAAAAGGCTGGATTGTGGCTGAACCACCTTTAGTGCGCACAGGCAAGAGAGTCGCAATTGTTGGCTCCGGTCCCTCTGGTTTGGCAGCAGCTCAGCAATTAAATCGCGCTGGCCATTTTGTCACAGTTTTCGAACGCAATGATCGTGTAGGTGGTTTGCTGCAGTACGGTATACCTACCATGAAGCTATCAAAACAGGTGGTGAAGAGACGTGTTGACCTAATGACAAAAGAAGGTATAGAGTTTCGCACTAATACTTACGTAGGAAAGGATGTGAAAGCAAACTTACTGATGGAAGAGTAAGTAGAGACTCTAGAATAAAGTGCTGTTGAAGTAGTGTTGAAGAATTGTTTTCTATTTGCAGATACGACGCCATTCTTCTTACCACTGGTGCTACTTGGCCTCGTGATTTGCCTTTGCCCAACCGCGATTTGCAAGGAATACACTTTGCAATGGAATTTCTGGAAGGTCAACAAAAGAAACAACTAGGGAGCAAGAAGGACATCATATCAGCCGAAGGAAAAGACGTTATAATTATAGGCGGTGGCGATACAGGCTGCGATTGTATAGCTACCTCATTGCGTCAAGGTGCGAAGAGTATTACTACTTTTGAAATTCTACCTGAACCACCCAAGAACAGAGCCAACGATAATCCATGGCCTCAATGGCCTAAAGTATTTCGGTAAGATGACAAGATTTTTTTTGATAGAAACTTCAGAATGTGACTTTTTTACTATCATTAGCGTTGATTACGGTCACGAAGAGGTGCGTGTTAAATGGGGTAATGATCCGCGACAATATTGCACCACAACTAAAGAGTTTATAGGCGACAATGGTTATATCAAAAGTGTCAAAACTATAGAAGTTGAATGGATTAAAACGCCTACAGGTCAGTGGAAAATGAATGAGGTGCCTGGAACCGAAAAACATTTCAATGCTGACTTAATATTATTGGCAATGGGCTTTTTGGGCCCAGAAAAGACGGTGCCTAATGAACTGGGGCTAGAATTGGATGCACGTGGCAATATTAAAGCCTGCAATGGTCAGTATGGCACCTCAAACCCAACGGTTTTTGCTGCAGGAGGTAAATTAAATATTATTTTTGAGATTTTATTTACCCTATAAAACGCGATTTCTTTAATTGACAGATTGCCGTCGTGGGCAAAGTCTGGTAGTCTGGGCAATTAGTGAAGGTCGCCAGGCCGCTCGGCAAGTGGACTCTTACTTGCGAGGCCATCCCAGCACTCTTCCCGGTCCAGGTGGCGTCATTGATTCCACGCGTTAACTCTCTAAATATTTCCTAATGTTCCATTTTATATTTAGACGTTTCTCTACGTGTTTTATGTGCTAAATATCATTTATCTTTGTCTTAATAATTCTTTCCTAAAAAACACTTCATCTTATTTATAATAAGTATGTTTCATCATGTATCAGCAACAAGTTTACACATATAGTTATTTAAAAGAGAAAAAGGTCGTAATTTATTGGTTCATTTGCAAGTTAATTTATTTTCAATCTTAATGAAAAAAACTTTCAAAAAACCATAAAATTTTAAAAATTTCCTTTTTTTTGTTTTAGTAGTTTTTACGTCCTTTATGCCTTTTAATAACCATGGGTAGACTTTCATATAACAATCCGTTTATTTCTTTCATTAAAAGATGCTTCTAAAAACTAAATAAATTAAATTGAGTAAATTATGTTAAAAATGGCTTTCAGTCATTTGTAACCGACCCTCAATAACCATTTAATTTCTCTCATGCCGTATTCTCGGACAAAAAACAAGCTTATAAGAAGTAAGAAAGTCATGTTCGGCGGGGGCCGAATCGCGCATACCCGCCACTGTGCCTTTCGCATACTACTCTTTTATTCTACCCATCACTGCAAGATTGGGGAATACTCACAGTGTTTTTTTCCATAATGTATATAACACCCGAAAGTAAGCTTGACAGATCGTATTAAGTATATATATATATATATTCTCTTACTTGTTGGGACATATCAAATGCTTAAGAACTCTTTCAGAGTCCTTAGAAAGTCGCGATTTGGTTGACCTCGCTGGCGATTTGGCTGACCTCGATGCATGTGGAGTGCAAAATAACTGTGACATTCTGTCCATCAAATGTACTTCCGTGGTAGTTTCTCACATTATCAAAAATTAGATTTTTCAATGGGTCAATGATGAGAATGTAGAGTGAGTTCAGCTCTTAATAAAAGATCGGCTTCTCACCCATATTACTGGCCAAGTCACTATTCAGAACCTGCGAGATTGTATTGCTCTACAGGCTCTTACAACAAAATCTATATGAAAATGATTGGCTAAATTGCGAGGCCTGTACCACCAATAACGTAAAATGTAGAAATTTTTCTGATGACGATATCATACGTATGATCGCTCATGAGTCTGTTGACTGTTTTACTTTTCCACGTTGTAAATTTCCCATCCGGCAGAGACTCAAAGGTCAGGAAAGGATGAATCTTATAAGAAAAAAACGATTGTTTTTTTCCCATGATAATTTTCCCTTTCATGATATTCACCCCTCCATTCTTGAATGATGTTTTTTCTGAATTAGACAGAGCGCATCACTGGGAGGATAATTGATGAAAAGGATTGTACCACCGAATTGAGCTTCACGCGCATACATATCAGCCTTTTCATTTAAACTGAAACCGCAGTCGTCTGATACACAGATCAAGTGGCATCCTTCACGGAGAGGATCATTTAAAATATCATAGATTTCACAAACACACACGCTATACAGATCTTCGTTTTTGATTAACATCGAGGCCTGTCTGGCGGAAAAGAGCTCAATAAGGGTGGAAGATACTTTTTTCAACATTTTGAATCTGTCTAAGAGTATCTGTGGTTACCTGACTAACGAAAAGCCCAGAAATTACCGAACCGTCTGTGGCATATATAGTGAAGTCATTTTACAGGTAGAAGTTTAATTTTTGCAAACACACAGCTTCAAGACTTGAGTGCAGCAAATTCCTTTTGCAGTTAGCTGCAGACTTGATGATATTCAGATCAATTTCGTATTTGGACTGAGTCGATTTTCAAAGGGGAATAACTTTGACTTCGTTGACAATGTGATTCAATTTCTGGTAGCAGCTTATGTAAATGCTAGAGGCTTCATTATACCTGGAAAGCACCCATCCGAAGAAAGAAATTCTAAAGATTTTTGGTTTTAAAAGTTCCTTCGTAGTTAGCAGATGGACCATCTTTGAAGCTGGAAGTTCACTCGGAATTGGTCTGAAATTGGGTATAGGCGTCGAGGGGGAGAGACCAGTTCAACATCTTAGAAGTGAGAAAAGCCTGTATTTTTTAGATTATGTTATCCGGAAAGTGATATGCAGTGGAGTGGGCATATTCTTTTTTTGTTTGGACTAAGGATTTGCACACGCTTATGGCTTCCGTTGGGGAAAGTCCACTTTGCAAATTGGTGATAAGTGTGACGAGATTTGTTCTAGACTCACAGTTTTTAAGAGCTTCCAGGTAATATCCCTGAAGGGTTAGACTTGCATTAATACTCCTGCCGAGGAATTTGAAAGATGCTGTTTGAAGACACGTTTAAGTTAGCGCAAGCCTCGCAGTAAAGATTAGCCTTGTTAGGAAGGTCGTGGACTGCGTCGTCGGGGGACCTTCCTGCCGGCACAACTAACAAATCATTCGCATATTAAAATAAATTGGTTCTGTTATCCTGAAACCTGTGTAGACGAATAGTGTGTACGTTGAAGAGGCTCAGGCAGCTGCTCTGTTGCAGACCTCCACGGACTTCAGCTGAATCCGAACCCATAAATAGAAGGCGAGATGAGAGGAAATTTAAGCTCAAGAGTCCAAGGTATAGTGGTATAGTTTCAAAATCTCTAAGGATTTTCTCAAGTTTACTCAGACCTACATTCGCAACGGCTTTGCAAGCGACGAGTTTGTTTCCATCCACTTTTTCACTTGAAACAGTGACAAAGTGATTTATAGTGATTTAAACACATGTTTGTAGATATGTGTTTCTTTTATACGTAAGGACGAGCAGGATAAAGATTTCGGGTGTCCAGAGGCTTAATAAGCCTTTCCTTAACCATGTGGTTTGCGGCCTTTAACACGACACACAAAAGAGATATGAGTCTAAAGTTCATGAAATATTCAAGATTTTTGCCAAACCTTAGAGATGGGAACTATTTTAATTTTTCGCCAAGCATCTGGAAAGGAGTTGCTTGTCCAACATTTGTTTGTGACAGAAAGTAATGCAGACAGATTCGGGACAGAAAGAACACTTAGCATGTCACGTGCAAAAGTTTATCCAACGAAAAAGCGGACTATTCGCCTGCAGAAGGGTGGAGAAAGGACAAGACTATAGTATTGGCTGCGGGCAGCTGATTTTTAAGCAAATCTAGATAAAGTTCTTTTATTAGCATCATATTGGGTACTTATACCTTCTATTCGTCTAACGATGAGTATTTAAAAAATTCCAGAAAGGTCTCATGTTGTTATTATTACAAGGTTCTTGAATTATGTGAGCACGATGACCCCTTCACGCTTTCCTTCCATTCTTTTTGAGTTTCCTTGAACTTATCAATTTTGGTGATGTTTGCACATCTCGCAAATTTTTGATTGGAGGCCTGCAGTTTACGGAAAATCAGAGAAAGGGACGCACACCATAACTTAGGAGAGAAGGTGTTTGAGGTCTGAAGGTTGGTTCCGGCTGATTGGATTTTCTGGTGAATTGATTGATCTGTTGTGAATTGATTATATATTAGTTAGGCTATCCAACAATATTTTCCAAGAAATGCTTTCATTGATCCTTGGGGATGAACTGATACAGATGTGAAAAGTATTTGCAAAATAATGACTATTCTCTAGGTGAAGTTGTTTCCTGACGCCCCATTGAACAGCAATACTATTACAATTTGGGAAAGTTGGATCTAAAGCACTACTAGCCAAAGAAGCGTCATTAGAGTGAAAGAAGGTTGGGCATGGTTTTATTAAAACAGAAGAAACTACTAAAACTCATGATATCACAGAGGATTTTGCCCCCGTTGTTCGAGACCGTGTCGCCCAACTGAAAATGCTTCGAGTTGAAATCACCAGCAAGAACTACGTTTTAAAAAGCTTCGAGGAAGTCACAAAGTCGTTGCATTTCATCGCGGAAAATTTGCATAGGAATGTTTGGTTTGAAGTAAGAGAATGCTATCCATGCAAGACTTTGGGAATGACTATGTTTACAGAACACTTATATGGAATTTGCTTAAAAAGGATTCCTTTTTTAATCAAGATGGTCGTGTGCAGTGGCCCAGCATTTCAGACACATTCTCGTCGAATACAAAAATCTCGAAAAGGATGGCAAAGTCCATACTGTTACAGTTAAGAAAAAAGTCCACAGAGCGGGCATTGCATGTCTAAAACTTTGAATGTTGCACCGTAAGAAGGACATCATTTGTACCTAGAGAAGGGTGTTAAACTTGGGTTAGACTCACCTTGTAAAAGCATATAATTGGTTGACTTGAGGGCGGACATTTTAGCAGGGAGATTTTTGAAATTCTTCATTGAGATTTCAAGGGAATAACTTAAATATTTTGTCCAAAGGTTTTTCCATCTCAGTGAAGTTATAATTATTCCAGAGGATTGTAGGCTCAACGGGAATAGCGGGCTGACTTATTGAACTACAAGCTACAAGTTTTGAAATATGGGCCTACGTGGGTTGAGGGAGATTTGATATTTGTCTGGCTATGTGGGTGAATCTATTTTTGATGAGGATTTTGTTTATTTCATTGATAGTACTTCTTGTGTTGCTTGAAGTCGGATAGTTATTTACGGGTGAAAAGTTTTCCTCATAATCATTAAGACCAGCAAAAGAGTTTACAGAACACTTCTCTTTGTACTCGCGGGAGGAGATGTTTTGAACGACCATTACTTTTTTAATTTCTTCTTCCTATTTCCTTTTTCGACAGTATTTATAACGAACAATGTGATCGAACGCCTCACAGGTTATGTGCTTGGTTTATACCCCGCAAGCATGCTGGGGATTTACCACAACTGAGACAACGGGACTCGTTGCTCTTATAGAATTTGGCGGTGTGGCCAAATCTGCCACATTTGAAACATAGCTTAAGATATAGCATGAAGTAATCCACTGGGAGCCTACACAAGTTGATATAAGGACTTTGGGGATTTCTTTTTCCTTAAAGCCAATTTTAATACTATTGGTAGGGATGAAATGGTGACTGATTTTATTTCAGTTTCGGACTCTGAATTTCCCACGATGTAGTTTCCTTTCAAATCTCCCAGTGAAATTCCTTGGCATACATGTCTTTGCACGTTTGGAGGAGAACTCATTATTCTTTAAAAAGTGGTTGGCATTCTGAGCGTTGTTAAAAAGACGTTTAGCCTTGCCATTGCTAATTGTCCTGTGATGCTTGAGCCCATGCAAGTCGAGATTCTTATTCATATTCAACGAAGAAAAGGTCCATCGTTTTCATATATTTCAATAAACACATAAAAGTCGTCTAACGTCTAACGTGTCACTGTCATAGAGGTTGAGCTGCTAAGAAGAAGTGATTGATCTCTTCGAGAGCAGATTATTATCAAACATTACAAAGGGGAGCAGCGGCTCCATTGTTATAATTACTGCCCGATTTCGGAGCTATACTGAGGTTTGTTAATCTTACACCAGAATTCCCCTATCAGTAAGATACGAGTTTTCGGCCCCCGTCACAAATGAGGGCAGCGTGTTCCTTATAAAGAGATATCCGCATTTGGGGAAATATAGGAGCATCTTACGTATAACTGTCTATTGGCATTTTTCGCCTGAATGGCAATAAATTCAACATCGGGGCGAGTAGGAAATTCAATTGAATAGGACGGGATTGCAGCAGATATGGCAATTAAAACACCACCACCAGTGCGATCCAGTCGATCCTTGAAAACTTGGAAAGAATTGTGAAAAAGATCTCACGAACGTAAATCAGGCTTTAACCAAATTCCAGTGAAAACCAAACAGGAAATCTCCGTTCTCACTGAATTTAGGGCAATAGAGGAAATTTTTGAGTTTAGACCCCTAACATTTTGGTAAATGAAAGCCTGAAGAAACATTTAGTTTTTTGATGTTGTCAGAGCTGCCGAATTAGTATTACAAGGTCGATTCCGAGGAATGAATACATTAATTACTCCTGAACAGCCAGGGGAAGGGGCGAATTTGTTCTTTTTAATAGTAATTTTTGCGTAAATGCACACAAAGTAGGATGACTGGCACCACTGGGAGGAGATACCCTTGCCACTTCAGCACAGCTAGGACGAGGGGGGCTTCGCAACTTATTTGGAACTTTTTTATTAGCGGCCAACTTAACGATGGCGGGAACGCTAACGTTCTTTTTAGGCAAGGATGGAGCACTCACATCAGCCGACAAATCGGATTTAGGCGAAGGGGAAGGTGAAATACTACATGCTCCACTACGATTCGATCTTGCACAGGCTGAGGGAGCTGGTGAGCGCTCTAGGTAACGACGCTCATTGAACATTGACTTGATCTTTTCAAACTTCCCACATAAAGTCACGAGATTTTTACTTAATTGGGAGAACCCCTTCCTTGTCTTCTTGAAAAGCTTGTAAAAGTCAATATCCTGCTTCCTCCAGTTTGAAGATGACCAAGGTAATCCTTTCGAAGGACCTAGGGCTGTATCTGCAGCACGACCATTGATATCTCCACCCGCATGACAGAAACGTTCCCAAAGCCAACAAGTAATGAATCGTTCACAATCAGGGTCCGTTTTTGTTCGATATGATGTAAAATAACACTCCATGTGAAAAAGTAACACACAAGATAGAGATTGTGAAAAAAGGCAAAAACAAAAAACTTTATCACTTACACAAAAATCATATCTCAAATTACACGCAAACTTCACATAGTAAACAAACAGCAAGCCAAGAGAAAAATTGTAAACACCCAAAAAATTATAAAGAGAATTATTGACGAGAGCAGCAAGAGCTTTGCGAAAACCAAGATGGATATCACGATAGAAAGTTTAATCTAATTTAATTTAAACACTTTTATATTTTTATAATTAGTAGGCTTTAAAGGTGTATAACAAAACCAAAATAAATTGCAAAATTTCTTCACACAAAGTAAAACAGTACGACAGCAGCGCGCGGTTGCCAAACTTCTTGACTTGCAGGTTGACGCCTGTAAACTTTGCTTGGTGACTCTCGCTCGCATAGAGTGAAAGGTTCAGATGCTCGCATATGACGAGAATGTGTCCCGAACTCTCGACATGTAGCGTGATGTAGGCTGTGTAGTGCTTCTGTATTGTATGCCAAGGACAAGTATTCTACAGAGATAAAAAGATTTGTACACTAATTAAGTTCTTCAATGCGACTGCCGGACTTGTCGTTGTTCAATCGCACTGTCCGCTTTTGGAATAGGAATTTGCCGAATAAGTCAAACACCCGTTAGTCTAAAGTATTTTAGTAGGATGAGATGGTTTGGCGGCGATTAATCTCATAATTGCGTTTTTATCATACAACCTACAGGTAAAAGTTATCATTTAAGAAGTGTTTAAGAATAATGGAAAAATGAAGGGATGATGTTGACTACCTTTAAACAAAAAATTTTTATCTTTCGAAAAAAATGTGCACTCTACATTCACAGAAAACTTAAGAAGAACTATTTTTTAAACATTTTATTTTGTTCTAAATTATAGGGGAAACATTTTGAAAGAAAAAGGGCAGGTCCATCAATAAATCACTATTAATAATTTTAATAACAATTCTGTAATATAATGATCGCCATTCGTTTAATCATTATTCTTACGAAGCAAATATCGGTTCGTATTGAAACGATCGATTTATTATTCCAAGGAATGCCGGAAGCAGCGCGAAACGGATAAGATAAACCTGAAAAAAAAAGCCTTAAAGCCGATCGTTATGGACGAGATAATAAAATTTCGAAATACAGAAAATTTTGCTATTACAGACACCAAAATCAGACGAAAATAAATAACGCCTCAACAGCAATGGGGTAGATATAAAAGATAATTCTTTGGGCAATGCTGGATAACAAAATACTATACGGCGAATATTGACAATTTGGCTAAATGTCAGAAATCAATTAATTCCATAGATCACCACGCTTATATTACGCAGCAAGAAAATATTCACCAAAAAAAGCAAATTTTGTAAAGCGTGGAAATTATCATGAATATGATTCTGGAAGAGAAGAGTAAAGATTGCAAAGAGTTCACGTATTCGAGTGACATCTAAACGCATCTGAAGGAAGCCTAGAAAGTCTTCACGATCCCGAATTTCGTCGGCACTAAGGCTAGCTCTCTTAACTCTCTACAGATTCGCCCATCTGTTCAATTTTTTACAAGAATGAATTTCTTTTTTTGAAAACATGCAAATTCTTTTCAATTTAGAATAGGTTAGGTTTTTTTTTTTTTTTTTGCTCTTAAAATGAGCTTCGCATAGGTATTTCTTTTGAAGCTAAGTGAAAAATTGTTAAAAATGAAGTGAATGCTTCTTCATCCAACGTATTTATGGATGGAATAATTGAGTTTTCATATATGTGATTGGAGAAGAAGTACTTTTATCTAAACAAAATATCGAAAGCAACGCCCTTTTCCTTAAGCGAAAAGTTTGGAGAATTAATTGAAAGAAATTGCAGAGAACGTGAAAGAAAGTTCAAATCGCTTTTGTTCAAAACGATGCCCATATTGAATATTCATTGCAATCGGGGATTACGATTTCATTAAATTAAATAATTAAAAATTTTTCTTTTTTTGATAAAATCGGAATAGGAAAACAAATAGAACATCTATGTCCATCTTTAATACGAAAAAAGGAGAATTTGGCGAAGAGAAACGCAGATTTTTGATCCCTAATCGAACGCTATGTCTATGGCCAATGTATTGAGTGAAATGAGGCGAATATATGCGATCTTCAACGTTGTAATATTACTCTTAGTCTTTACGTTATATTAAGTTGAAGACTGATTACAAATGATTGATGATAAAACGACACAAATCCAAGGAAAATATGGCGTTCGTATGTCAAATGAAAATGTGATATGCGGAGAATTTGCAAAAGGAACCGATCTTATTGTGTTTAATTGATATCTTGACTAATAGACCAGGGAAATTTTATTAATTTAAGGCTATCGTGTTCGTGGTTCTATCATTACATTATTCATGTAGCAGTCGGACTATGTTGTTCTCCTGAACAAACCTGTGTTATACTTTCTCTTAAACGGCGTTCAAGTTCCGTTACGCGGTTTTTTTTTTTTTTTTTTAACAAGACGCTACAAGCTTTCCGGGGAAAGAATTTTTATAATTCATCTGGCAGCAGGCTCCACGCACGGCGTCATTTAAAATACAAACTGCGTTCGTTACTCGTGACCGATCTTTTCCTTTTACCTTCTTTGCAATAATGTTGGATTTAAATAATTACGCGCTTTTTGTAAATAAAATTCAAACTATTCCATTTTTAGGGAAATAGAACTTGGAAAGCTCAACATTTCAACAGTTTCAAAGTGTTACGGTAGTCGAATACTTTCAGATAATCCTTCGCTTTTTGCCATGCTAATGTCTTTTGAGAATTTGTGAAAGATAAGCTTTAACTAATTTCCAAGCAAATTAGCGGCAAGAAGTTCAATTTTCCCCCTTGTAGTAGAAACTCCGTCATATTAATTGTTGCTTTTGTTCTGAATATATTACGAACAAGTGAATGATTATAGTAATTTAGATCACATCAATTTTATATCAGGCTGGTTCACCAGTGATGGATAACATTATGACAAATTCAAGCCCATTAATCAGTTATCTGCCGCCACCGTTGGAATTGAACACGACTCGAAATTCTATTATCTGCAGGCAGCAGCAAAGTGCGGTCACGACGGCCCCAAGCATCACCAGCAGCAATATTTTAGGATCAACGCCAATAATTTTAATAATGGCGATACGACGATCAGCACTATGTTGACGTCTCCCATCAGACGGATACATATATTCTTAATAATCAGCGACACTTTTACTTTCCCCGTAAAATCTGTAATTTGAAAGTAAACTTAATAAGATTCAGTCCGTCGAGTGCACAGTAAGCCACTACTCTCACTCCTCGGATCGTTGAGCGCCTGCCAAGCAGTGCAACTAATACTGCACACGTCTATTGTCATGCTTTCATTCTTTTATTTATTGTTATTCTGGACAAATTAAACCATTTATATAAAAAGAAAATCCACAAATGTTAAACATACATATATACATACATACAATGTGGAAGTGAATACAATGCTTAACTATATACAACACATCTTTTTTTCGTATTTATGCTTATACTGTGGTGTAAAAATTAGTAACAATGATAATTTTAAAGGCTTTTGTAGCCTGACCGTCATGCAAACTCTTTAGTTTCGAAATCAAAACAAAACAAAAAAAAAAGAAGGAATTATAAAGCTTTTTAATCAATAAAATCAATGTCGCTTGCTTACGAATGTTGGATCTGTTTGGAAAACTAAAATTCTGCGCCACAATTGGAACAGCGTTTGTTTTTCATCGCTAAACAACAAAGTATGCCTACCGGGAAGAAGGCAATTGCACAGCATAGAGCCAAGAGTGGGAAAGAGTCTTCTAAAATGCCGATACGACAAGCTGGACAACCACCAATAATAATGATTTCAGGGGGAACGGTAAGCGGCTGACTTATAACCACGCTAACCGGCGTTGACTCGAACGCACCATACGAAGGCACTTGACCATAGCAACCTGTATGGCTAAAAGTGTTAGGTGCTGTAGCGTTCGCATAATGCTGTTGCTGAGCTAGTGATGGTTGCGGACCCAGATTTATATAAGGATTAGGTGCTTGCTGAGTTGACTCATGCGAATTGGGATATTTCAAAGCTTTAAATAATAAGATAAAAAGGAAGATATCATTAATTATAAATATATTTATGTTTGTATTTATAATAGAAAACTTGCCCATTGATGGTGGTTCCAAAGGTGCCTGCATGGCTTCTTCATATGAAGGAAGATTAACATCATTTTTGGTTTCAGACATTTCCCCGTTTGCTTATTTCACAATTGGTGTATAAAATAAATCACTTAACTGTCGTAGATAGATGTATCGCTTATATATTCTACGCTTTTATCAAATAATTGCATTTTTTGTACAATATAGATTGCCAACAGTAGAAATATATCCCAACTTAGGGATTATATTAAAATATCGCTTAAATAGGGAGAGAATGCGTACAGAAAAATGCATCTATGGAAGTTATCGATGAAAAGGAAGAGTAGACGAAAAGCAAGACAAAGAATTAATTTAAAAGTAGTCCGTTCTTGCCTTTAACCAACAACCTTTTTGTCTAATTCATATCATTTGCTGATTTAGTTAATTCTCTAGAACTGATTGAATAATTAGACTAATATGGTTAACAGTTTTCAAGGTTACCAATCTGAAGGCAATGTTCAATTAATTGTAAATTTCTGGTACATTAATAAGAAGAAAAATAAAAAAAGGTCACTTTCAGTTGTCACGATAGCAATGGCCACATCCAACTTTCGGCTTCACTTTCTTTATGTGCTCAAGAGGGTCAAGAGGAAATGTTAAGACTTTATTGAAAAATTTGTTTAACACCTGTTAGCAGTTTGGTAAAATAAATTTAAAATATTTATTTCCGTAAAAAGAAGTTATTCGACTATTCAATTAGTAAAGTAAAAGTATTTCAATAATTCACACTTATGTGTATTATATATTTCAAAAATTAATTTCACGCTGTATTAACGGGCCGCTGAATATATAATTACAATGTGTCATCGTTAAATACAACATAAATTCCGATCACATACGATCAAGTCATTATTTTTCAAAGTAATCATACTCTCAACTGAGTAAATCGTATTCATAGAATAATAGTAAAATTTCGCAATATGGTAACGCTGACTATTTCACAGGTAAAGTTCGATCGCCTTGTGGAAGATGTTAAATTTTGTTTAAAAGTGCGTAGAGTTTTGTAGAAAAAGTATTATTAGGTTTATTAGTTAACGTCTCGTAAAACAACTAGCACAAAAATTCGCCAATATATCAATACGTTATTATTGTTAAAAATTTGCAACAAGAAAATAGTGACGAAATTGCAGAAAAAAATTTTGTATGATACGAGAGTGCGTGTGCGTGTGTGTGTGTGTGTTCTAAAGAAAAGTTAAAGTTTGTTAAGGCAACTCTATCATCTTAATCAGAATTAAATTGGAAAAAATTGCGAAAAAATTTTAAAACAATAAAATTGTTAATTATTAATCAATAAAATTAATAATAAAAAAAAAAGAAAATAGGAAGAGGTAAGTGAATATATTGCGCGATATCTAATATAAATAAATATATACATACATAGAAGAAGAGAAAGAAAGTTAATGCAACAACGCAAGTGCGTTTCCTTGCGTTATTGTTTAAGGAATTTTCAATGAGAGACAGCTGTTTATGCATCACTATTTAGCTACAAATGTATGGATATGTGCTCAAAGGCATGTATAAATTTAGCTTCGATGCATGTAGAGTTTTTCAGTGGGTATATTTATGTTGCCATTTTTTTCGTCTTGTTTGTTTGTGCTTGCTTGAGAGACACCAAAATACGAAATAAAAAAGTTGGTGTTCTCTCGAGTAGTGGGAAGTGAACGTTTAAGTGCTTTTTATTTCTTCTATGTGAATGGTTTTTAAAGATTTTACTAATTTTTTTTTACTAAGCGAAAATTAAACAGTAATAAAAAAAAAAAAAACGTCTTGTGCTATGCTAGATATTTGATAAAGAAAAAGTTTCAACGGTTGTTGAATTCTACGCTGCCGAAAGAGTGAGCAGGAAATTATGATTAAAATAAATTACGGTTTTGTTTTTTTTACAAATCGGCAATTGACTTACGTGAAGTGTTTATATATAGATATATGTGCGTGTATGTAAGTATATGTGGAAATTTATGCAAGCGTTTTAAGATTACTTTTAAAATGCCGAGGCCTTTATGTATATTTAATAATTTTTTAATAATTTGTCTACACTAACCCTACTCGTAAGCGTGTACGAATGCGTTCACGTATAAAATTATTTTAATTTCAGCTTTTACCACAAGCAGTAAATAACATGGCCGCTGCAATTTAAAAAAAGAAAAAAATTAAATTAACTTGAAGTTTCAAATAATAATTGCTAACAACTCATACATACATGCCTATATATGTGAAACATTTCTTAACATTTATGTGTATCTTGCGTTATGGCAGTAAATCAAAGTTTTATTCCTTGTTAATAAAATTCTAGACATGTCCATTTTACTCAAATTTATTGCCGTCCGTGGCTTACCGTCCTTATTCATATTTACAATTGGGCGGCGCAAAATACAATATATATCTCTATATATATATGTGCCACTCGGTTATTATTATCTCATTATCTCTCTACCAATGATCCTTTTTACCTACATGGATTTTTCATATTCCGTCCGACTATTGGGTTATATCCGGAACTATCGCATTTATAAAAACCATTGATTGAGATCAGTGACATCAGTTCGCTCAAAAAGACACGTCTAGCGTAACAGTAACGAACTTAGCATAAGACGCATATATTTATTACACGTATCTATGTAAAGGCAATCAAGCAATCAAAAGCTAAATCAGCAACATTAAATGGGAACTTGTCCAACTTTGCCGCAAAAGGTTTGAATGCGCTTCTGCTAAAATGTTATAATATCCGGATTTCATTCATTGTTTCATTATATAACAACTTTGTAGCTTTGAGAAACGCTAATAGTGAATTAAATCTGTTAGGAAGAATAGGGATAAGGTTAAGCTAAGTTGGTTTGTCTTTCAGCTATTTTATCTCTAACAGAATACAAGGGCATCATCGCTAATGCTGACTCTAGTTTCGCATCTACGTATAGATAGCTATGTAGGAATTATCTATTAATTGTTATTCCACGTTTACCTGTAATTGCTTTTAACTCACCTTTGCAAATATGGTATAAATAATTTTTGCGTTAATTCTCTTCTCTTAATTTGTATATCAAAAACAAATTTTTAAATTATTAATTATTTTGAAAATTTGGTTCGCTTTATAAGTAACGCGTTAAATTAATTGGAAAATTTTCAACACCAATAATATTAAAATTAAATAAATAAGAAATAGTTTGCGATGCCCATCACCACCGGGCAATAATTGCAAATTGCGTAATATTTCGTTCCCTGTAGGCGCATTGGCTGGACAATTAGGAAATTATTGGGAATAGCGAAATAAGTTATGCTCAACGAAATCGCTTGAACCATATGGTAGCCTTCTCTATCCTTGGAATACGCACAATTATGAATACAGAGTTTGCTACTCATTAACCATAACCGCAACCATAATAAATACTATCCGCCTGTTATTGAATGAGAATATATTTATCTTATCGGATCCCTGATTGAGTATTTCTAGGAGTTGCAGATGGAAAAACAATTTCTTAATCAATGGATTTTGGAAGATAACCCAACACGTTCGGGTAGTACATAAAAGTAGAAATGATCGCATTCGGTCAATTCAAACTTTTCGTACCATGTCCATTTAGTTGCCTTAGGACCTGTTTGTATTACGTATTCCGGGCAATTGATAAATTAGAGCTTGCCGTTCACCGGTTGCACTTTATTTTGGATTGAGATATCAAATATATTTTTGAAACATTCGCTTTAAATTTTATATAAACATTTATTATCATGTCTATTTTATGGCTTTTTAGTTCAAAAGATATGTGCAAAGTTTAAAGTTTTTATTTTAATATTTACGAGTTTGAAAGTTCCGACAGCAAGTGTTAGCCAGACGGACAGATAAGCGAAACTTCGATTCATTCAGAATATTGCCCAGTTTAAGAATACATCAACTTTTTTGGGGACTCGTGTTTGTTACGCACCGAAGGACAATTGTGTATAAAAATATAAATTTAGGCTATGTTTTTAAAGCATTTGAATTAATTTAAATCAGTTTGACTAAAATATTTGATGACAATTCAAAATAATTTTCTTTGTATTTTACTCATAAAGTCGAATATGAAAAATAATCATTCCAATTATTATCTACATCACAAGATGTACATTAAATTTATCAAATATAATGTAAAAGAATATAAAAAAGATAAAAGAAGAGCGAAAAGAAGAAGAAGAGCGAAAGAATATGCGATAAAAGAAAGACGAAAAAAATAAAGATGAGCATAGAAATCCCTATAGGGTGTAAGTATCCTCGATTAAAAAAGTTATCAGGCATCGGCTTAGTAGTATTGCTCCTCTGTCTTCTGAAATCATGAAACAAAAAAATGTGATCTAAAGAAAAAGTATTATCAGAGGTTACTCTTTCATTCTAGTCAAAACAATAATCAGAAATCAGATATGGCAAGAAACTGACAATATGTCTTTACACCCATTACCGAAAGATGAGGCGTATATTTATTTTGTCAAAACCTTTGCGAAGCCCAGAAGAAGGAAGCTTCGTATATATATTCTTGATCAGCTTCAAATTCTGAATCGGTTTAAGCATGTCCGAGTGTCTGCTGTAAACATTCCCCTGGCCGCAAAAGTGAAGCTGTCTCGTTCCAATTTTGGCAGAAACAGTGGAAATTATTGCGCGTTGGTTGCTCTTCAAAATGGTCGAAGTACGCGCCTACAGTATTACGCCGAGTGAGGAGGACACTTTTGTTTGTCAAAAGGAATAAAAATTTGGCTTTTTTACTTATTACTCATAAACTATAGCAGGGCAAGCATGCCCGACCGGTTGTCTATCCATCTGTCCATCTGCGCAACTGCGTAGTACCGTGTAAAAATGAAGGTATCGCCTACGAATTTGCGAAAGGATTTGAAAATGATTCAAAGTTTTCGAAGAACACGCCTAAAAGCGAGAAAGTATGATCATATCTACTGCCCACATCGTAATGCTGAATGGCAAATAAACGGATATATAGTGACGACTTCCATAACTTTGGGAAATACTGACAATGGCACCTTGATTTGGTCCGATCATGTGAGTGCGATAGTTGGCACGATATACGGTTTTCTCAGATCGCTTTGGCTGCAACATTTATCAGCATTTAATGCCTAGGTTGCTGTATAGTAGTGAGCTATTATGGCAATGTGTGTGTATGGCAAGCCACAGGAAGTTCAGGGTATCCTTTAACAATAGAGTTAGATATGTCTATGTGTTGCAGCGTTGCGACAATGCATCACCAAGTGTTAGGCGATTCGTTGGAATGATTTTCGAAAATACTTTTATTATTTATTGCAGGCGATTATCTATTGGCAGCGACCGAAACATTTATACAGTAGATTGCAAAAGGCAAGATCTAGTAGAGGATGTGAAATTTTTCAATTAAAGCGCAAGGAATAAGGATATAAGATCAGCTATTTTGTCTGGAAAAGTCTGGCGTGTCCAGTAAGTACATCTTATAAGTGATGCAAGTTGAAGCTTAAAGTGAAATACCACACAATGTTGTGCCTGCTATTGCCGAATGGCTTTCATCTTTTGATTTCATCTCGATCCAATTCTATGTTGGAATTGCAATTGGAAGCGCTTATCCGTCTATGCTGTCTGTCTCTTTAAGAGTTTGGTTAGAATTTCTATTTATTTGAAATACTTTACAATTAATTGCTTTGCAATGTTTTCTCTCGGGGAAAATTTTAAAGTCGGAGTAGTGCTTATGAATGGGGCCCGAAGTTCGGAAAATTTGACTCTTTTTTAATTAAGGTAAACAATAGTGAGTTCTATTTTGAATTTTTGATAAAAAGGGTTTGCAATAATGCCGCCTTTTCTAAGATCCCGTTATAAGTTTGAAGCTTTCAGGTGGAGAACTGAAGAACTAAAGAAATTCATGGGGAAGTTGTATTTTTCTGTAGATAAATGTTCGCCGTTCATCTAATGAGTCCTTCGAGCTTGTCATTTTGTTTGACTAACTCATAGGGTCGTTTTAACGCAAGATATAAAAAAAGGCGCACGGAGGTCTAACATTGCGAATGCCCGCCATTTTATGGACTTTGAATGATATCTATAGGGAATAGGGGATTCTTTAAATCAATTGTTTAAAGTATATATCCCCATAGCGGGAGTTACGTGGTGGCTGTGGTTAGCCCAAAAATCGCGGGAAGAGCGGGAGCGGGAAGAGCTGCTCGGTGTGGAGTTGCATTGCAACCGGGTGCCTTACCCACAGAAAGGCAGAGGTTTTAGATAGTGCCTCGCCCTCACCAGAGGGGAGATGCGACCATAACGTATCTTGTCTGGTACTCGAGGACTTGATCTTCCTCATGGCAGCGTGTGCGCCGACTTCGGCACCGTATGTTGCGAGGATTATTAGCCTCGGGGTGTTCGAGTGTTTCACACTCCGTGTGCCATCGGGCACCGTGAGGTTAAACCTTCACGGTAGTGTACCCACGTTAAACCCTCGGAGACATCTGTTTAAAGTATGTAATTAGTAAGTAAGCAATTGCTGTTCGTTGAATTATTATTATTATTATTATTATTATTAATTTTAATGTAATTAATTATACTTTGAATTTAAAGAAAAAGTCAACCTCTCCTCTTATATAGTTGAAGGTTATTTGAAACCTCTATAAATGTAGCGACAGATTTGTATATGGTTCAACGCTTCCGTACGCTAACTCGGTAAGTTCGCAACCGCCAACGCATTTTGCGATAATTTCCAAAATTCGCAGCATTGCAGTTGATATTCCATTTGATTTCCGCTAATTTCCGCATTATTCAAAAGAGTGATTAATTTTTCCCCTTTTCTTTAGTTTTCTTTAAGCGGCCACTTGTAAAATTCTACTTTCATATATATGTTCTCGATCAACGTTACAGATCGAGTTTGCATCCCAGTTGGCAATATTTGTGCAAATGCGCCCGCAATAGTCAGACAGTTGCAACTCACATCTATCTGTAAGAACTAGTTATCATAAAAATTTGTGTGAATATTTTTTTAGGGCCGTCAAATATAACCTTATTTTTCCAAAAATCAGCTGTGTACACTTTTTTCGCTGGAATGCGGTCGATGAATATTCCAAAATCGTTCTTAACCGAACAGTTTATTTGCTTTTTGGGATGACTTTCTTCTTCCCTGCAACGACGCTATATAAAGCTATGGGCGAAAGCCAGCAACGTATGTTTAGCGTATGTTTAGCATGATCTCCGAAGGTCATCTACTTTATTATTAATCATATTATTGATAATTTAGCATAAGCTTTCGTTTCGTTTGCTTTCATTTCAGTTTCAGTTTCAGTTTAATAAGTGATTCTTGTTTATAGAAAAAAAACAAAAAAAGGAAAACAAATGTTTACCTTCACGGGCCGCATGTTTTTTGTAGTGTAATTATAGGGAGGGAGACGTATACAAGACACGTTTTAAGGTTATTGTAAACTCTTTCGCATAGTTGACCCTGACCAAATATATTATTATCGTCATATGTTCTCAATAACAATTTTCTTCAAAGTTTTATGTATGGTTGGTTACCATTGGTGTTACCATTTATTCTGTTTCTTCTATGCCCCTTCCGTTTCCTTTCTCCGTTCTTTCTCCCACCCACTTAATATCTTTTCATTTACTTTTACCGTTGCTTCCAAGACTTGACGATTCGTATCGACTAACTCGTTCTATTTACTTGTGCATAATGTTAAAGTACGTCCGCATAGCTACTGATACACACTTAAATATGACATTTGCATGTTTTATGAAGCATATGTGTATTATTACCGCAATTCCCTGTACATACGAAAGAGAAAAAGCTATTATTTATTTTGACGTGATAGCGTCAGAGAATATAATGTTGTGCGTCTGAGGTATTTTTTTTTTATAAATAAAATCTTCACAAATCTTGTATAAATTGAAGTTCACTTATATCTTTTTTTACTCTTGTGCATAAATACAAACAAATATAATAAATATTACTTTACTTTTCTTCCTTTTTGGGTTTCTTTGAGTGCAATGCTCTTAATGCTTTTAAATATCTTTTAGCTTTCATTCAGAATTAAAAGCGATATTTTTTGCTTTGCTTTAAAAACTTACATTAAATCTATAATAAGCGTCTGTATAACTATATCCTTTATATATATATATATATATATATGTATATATATGGAGGTATCTAGTTCAGTAAAGTAAATAAAACTATAATTTTCGCTGCAACTAGCTTAAGGTATAGCATAAGGTATAGCTTTTGTAACAAAGGACACAATTATGTGACCTAGAGTGCAGAGTCCTTAATTAAGGATGAATTTCAAGGGATTTTTAAAGGTCACTATGTATGATTTCGGGGAATGGGAAGTGATATAGCTTTTCTTTTATGAAAAGAGGGTCTTTTATAGGTTTACTCAGCGCTGTGTAGCTTTCAATTTCGAGTGTCCGCTTGGGCCAAGTTATTCAGGGGGGATTGTTCCCCATATGTATGATGCAGAATGTGGCGAGAACGCACATAATGTTAGATGTTAGATCGGCCTCGTGTGTGTATATGAGAATGTGGCCCATACCCATTTTGTCGTTCTGGGGCCTCAGAAGTAAATACGGTTTTTATTGATGAAGGGGGGGATGGGACCTACAAGCATGCAGTTTCGTTTCTCTTTTACACGCTGTGCCACTGGGGGCACAACGTGAGGTTAAGCTATCTGGGAATGGGAATCTGTACTTATAAGAACACAAAACGTTAGACAAATTGATTTAATCCTTTTCGAATTCGGTTGCTATTGTCTCGATATGCACAAGCAGATGAAAGTATTAATTAAATTAGTATTAATTAAATCGCTTCGAATTCTTCACTTGCGCATATACTGAATGACCCAACTAACGATAGGAATGAAAATTTGGATAAAAGAGGGAATATAGTGCTAATATAATTTGACCCATCAGTTCAATTTTCAGTGAGCCCCCTTTAGGATGGTCTTTAAATGCAAAAAGAGAAAATTTCCGTGCTTATCCTCTATAGAGATTAAATCAAGGGTGTAGCTCCACTAATTCTAGCAATAGCATCTCGCCTTGAAAAGAGCATTCTCTGCCATTGGGGAATAGTATGGCCATGATTTTAGTTGCGTGCACTTCTTTTTTGAAGCTTGAGTGCGTTTCTTCACAAAAGCAGCTTAGCTTAGAAATCCCTTTCGTTCATAGAGGTAAGAGAAGTCACTGTGAGAGCGTACACGTAACGAAAGACGCGCAAGAGTTACCTCTAAAAAATATAACGAGGTAAAGAAGAATGAATCTGTGACCATTCTTTTCATTTTAAAAATTTCTGATGCTAAACGCTTCGATATATTTTAGGCTAAGAGGCGAACACAAATATTTTACAATATTTTTAAAGTATCGATAATCGTAGAACAACAGAACGTTTTGAATGCCAATCCCCCATGTAATTGTTTATATGTTTCTTTGTTCATTTATTTATGTTTTCCATTCTTTAGTGTTTTCTTCCAAACCTTTTACGCATACTTAGTTCTCCCATAGTAAAAATGCCGTAGAGAAGAGAGAATAAGAGATGAAATAAAAGAGAGTTTAAAAAACTAAGATAAACTAGAATGCTTAACACATTGCCGACCGCTCGGGGAAATCACCCCATTTTTTAAAATGTCGGTGCACGACCGATCGGGGAAAACTCCCCGTTTGACAATTTATATGTATGATGCCCGCTTCTCTTCGTTGATCCCTATAGCGAGAATAGATTATAAAAAATTTTTACTCAAAATTGCAATACAACTAATAGAGGAAAAAGAAACGCAAAATCTGGACAACATGGAAGAAGAACCTTCAATGACAAGTAAGGAAAGAACAAAACCGTCGCCCAGAATTGATCCATCAGCAGATAGACTTTCGATGGATATGCATAAACATATACTTATTCAAATTGTTACTGGCGGCACGAGAAAATATCCCCACAGACAATTCTATTAACACTATTTTACTATTTTATTTCTTTCAATGTTTATAAACACGTAATTGCTGTTTACATATATTTGAGAGCTTAGTTAGTAGCTAGTTATCACACGTAAAAAATGCCCGATGGGTAGCATATATTGAGGTGCAATTTGTGCGGTCGGCAATGTGTTAAGAAGCAAGTTATTTTAAGGGTAACGGGAGCGGTGGATGAAAGAAAATCTTCTTCAAATTTCTGCTATTGGAGAAATATGGACGAAATTAGTTTCAGAGGAAAATAAGTCCGATCTTGGAGAGTGAGTAAAAATTGTCTTTTCGAAAGAAATTAGGTAGTGACGGTATCGTTGTTTCGTTGATGAATTTGCTATAAAAAAAAAAAATTATGAATTTCGCAGCTAGAATAGTGTAAACAACTCGAAGCCGGTGTTAGTATATCGAGACATAGTTTATTTAATCGTTCTTTGTATTATAGATTAAAATATTTTCTTCTGCAATGCATTCAATTGGTTGATCTTACTCTAATCAACTCTAATGTACATTAATATAGTGATCAATACGAAATTCAAAAATTTAGGAAAGCATCTCAAAGCATCTCAAATTCAATTGTCTTTATGAAGTTGCAACGCTTGAAACTCTTATTGGAGGGAGAGAACCTGTACGTTATGAATAATTAGTATTTTAATTAATGGAATTTAAAAAATTCGTATTCGATCTCTGCTTTTTGAAAATAAAGACATGCATCATTATCGGGAACGACATCGATAAAAATGCTTTTGTCTGTTTTATCAGGAACGCGATAAACGCTTTTTTTTATTGCCTATAACGTGAGTAATTTTGGTCTTCTTATTATGAACGATTGTGAGGTAAAGGTGTTTGCATTTTGCTCTTGTTTTTTTTTTTTTCTTTTTCTATTTTTGTTTTTATGATTGTGTTATTATTTTTTCTTTTATATTTATTATAAAATTTATTATTAGGTATTCATTGGATTCTCGTTAAACATTAAATTCGTTGGGTTTTAATATTTTTTTTTAATTTTCTAGTGACTAATTACGATTGTGCGTGTAAAGCATGACCACACCTATCGCCATAGCCGCCGCATTTAATGATACGAATAGTATAAGCACAACAACAGCAACTGCTTCTGTTGTTGCCGTCGCTTCAGCTACAGTCACGCTGGTGAATGCTACACCACCCTCAAAACCCAATTACGTGGTACAAATGTCACCTGCACAAATGTCCTCTGCACCCATAGATCCGCTCAGTCATGTGGGTGATGGCATTTTCCTACAAACAAAAACCGCACAAGGTTTAGCTGGTATATTTGTTTGGGCCGCTTTATTTATAACATGCCAACAGGTGGGTTTTTTTTTTATTATTGATTTGATATTATTAATGTTTTTGTTTATAATTACCGTAGACTGATGTTTTATTGGCTTTCATTGCTTTCGCTTTCTATTCGATTTAGATTTATCAACACTTGCGTTGGTATACAAATCCTCAAGAACAACGTTGGATAGTGCGCATACTATTTATTGTGCCCATATATGCCACGTACTCGTGGATAAGTTTATTATTTTTTAATTCGGCTAATGTTTATGTTTACTTTTTTACGGTGCGAGATTGTTATGAAGGTGAGTAAATTGCTTTTATTCTATAAAAAGATTATGTATGCCCTTTAATCTCATTTAAAATTTTCAAATTGTTATTATAAACAATTGAAAGTACATCCGCCCAAAAATTTCTCTTTGTTTCGTTGTCTGCTGTGCGGTTATTAATTTCGGTGGCATCAATTAAAAACAAACAAAAAAAACTTTCTTTCTCCATAGATTTTGTTTAACAGCCACCATCGATTTTTTAAATGTAAAAAACTATGTGAAAAAATTTACGCATTTCAGACTCTTAATCTCCCCCTACGTCATGGTACGGGTGCACAATTTCTTTCCGATCTTTAAACTTTGTCTTCTCGACGATCATTAAAAAGTTTTTCAGTAAAATTGAAATTTTTCAATAAGAGCAGTTTATTTTGAAAGCGGCTTAAGTCAGTTATTTAAAAAAAAAAAAAAAAAAAAATCATGTTAATGATTCTGTTCGCGAGAAGTTTTGCTAATTAACGATATCACAAACATGCATATTTTGAAGGTGGCGTTAGTCGCCTCCACTCAGGAAATCAATTGCGAGGATTAATGGAAAAAAGCTAAAACTAGTGTGCTATGAAAAGCGAGATAAATTATCATATTATTGTTATACATGTAATTTATTGATCAATTTTCTGAAATGATTGCCTTTTCAAAACATCACTTCAATAAACTACATCGGAGACACTTAATATAAATCAGCAATTTTTCTAAACGATGTATTTTGTAAGTGACATAAGTCCGTAATGAAAAATAGTGGTTTTTCAATGACTACACGAAATTATTTATATTGGGAAACCTATACGTATCCTGAGATAATAAGTAAATTTTCTCGAAAGTTGGCATTAATACTTTTAAACATGTGAAAACACAAGCCCCTAAATATATTGATTAAAAAGCAAAGTGACTGCTGCCACTTTCAAAATACACGACTCATATATTTTTTCGGCTTTGGTCATTACTTGTTCAATATTCCGATTAACATGAAAATTGCTGACGAAACGATCCATTATTGAATGCCAGAATCGAAGCTTTATTCTAATAGATAAAACGTATTCGATTGGAATAGAACGTAATCCGAAGCAGCAATGTAGATACAAGGTAAATACAGCTGAATCGCACTCAAGTCCTATTTTACTAAAATTTCCCGGACAGCGTCTCTATAATATAGAGTAGAGTTTATTGTCATCTCGAAAAATTTTAATTAATTTTTCGCAAATTACGCTTCGTTTGAATATTAAAGATGTGGTCAGTTGCACTAGTCAAGTCAATTAAAAATTAAATTTATTTATTATCCCATCTGCAAATTTTGTTTTGATTTTAGATCCTACGCCACTTGCGGTATAAGCGTGGAACTTGAGATAGACGTACCTTTTATTATGTCCACATTTGTTTGTCCGCCTTGTTTTCTGATCTTCAATCCATAGATCGTCAGTTTCAAGATATTTTAATAAAGTTTGGCTCAAGGACGAACGCTATTGAAAATACTTCAAATCAGATAATTTCTTAGGCCACTTCTCTTATGAAGTCGTATCTTGAAAAGTCGTTATTTGTATAATCATAGATCCGCGGATCGTGGTCCACCTTAGTGTTCTTAAGTGCTTTTATTTCTGTTTTTTTTTGATGAACACATTTTGAAAGTTAAGAAATATCTTCTTCTTTGTGACAAATATGTGCGATGAATGTAATAACCGAGAGAATAAATAAAGCAATAATAATTATATATATATAATATAAATAAAATAAAAAATAATATAAAAAATAAAGATTTTATTTTTATATTATCTTTTTCTTCTTCTTTTTCTTAGCTTTTGTCATTTACAATTTTCTGTCTTTGTGCTACGAATATCTGGGAGGAGAGGGTAACATAATGTCTGAAATACGTGGTAAACCTATCAAAACCTCTTGCCTTTATGGTACTTGCTGTCTAAAGGGCAAAACGTACACAATTGGATTTTTACGTTTTTGTAAACAAGCCACTCTGCAATTTTGTTTAGTTAAACCATTAATGGCTTTTATTATAATATTTTTGCAAGTATTTGATCTTTACCGCGATGGCAATTGGAGGTAAAAGCTTACAATATTTGATTTTCGCGGAGAAGACATTAAATAAAAATATTTACATTTATTTTCAGGACCGATGATGGTTACATTTATATAACCGTTATTTATAATATTTCCGTTTCATTGGCTTTATATGGTTTATATTTGTTTTATTTTGCCACTCGTGATTTATTGACACCTTTTGAGCCCGTATTAAAATTTTGCACCATTAAATCAGTTATATTCTTGTCGTTCTGGCAGGGTATGCTATCAATTTTAAATTTTTTGTTAAATTGTTTAAGTAATTTGTTTTTAACATATTTGTATACAAAAAAAAGGTGTTGGTTTAGCTATTTTGGAAAAGGCTAAAGTTATTTCACCAATTGTCGATAATGCTGGCACTGTTACTCCGGCCGGTACTGTATCGGCTGGATACCAGAATTTCTTTATATGCATTGAAATGTTGTTTGCAGCAATTGCTTTACGTTACGCTTTTCCATACCAAGTAAGTGACCTAAACGACCATTGTATTTATTTTTTAATAAAAAAAAAAAAAAAAAAAAACTTAATTTTAATACATACAGGTTTACGCTCGCACTTGTATTGGCGATGGTCATGGCCGTTCCGTAACTATGCAGTCAATTTCGAGCAGTTTAAAAGTATTACAAATCATAATTTTTTTGTTTATATATTTTTTTACATTTAATTAATAAAAATTATATTTGTTTATATCGCGTGCGCTTTAGGAAACCATGAACCCCAAGGATATAATGACCGATGCTATACATAATTTCCATCCGCAATACCAACAATATACACAATACAGTTCCGGTAAGTTTGTGTGAAAGAAAACTTATTTTCATGTTTATATGTTGCGCACAACCGCTTGCTTTTAACCGATGTAAATATTTACGTAGAACCATATCTTGTGATATGCTTTTTTTTCTTAAAATCTTTGTCATTTTTAACAAAATAATTATTAAATATTTGCAATGATTATTTGTGCTCATTTCATATGAATGTATATTGATGCAGACACTGATATAATGCATATATGTGTAGGCGCATGTCTTTAGTCAATTTTTTTTTTTTTGTTAATTTTAGTATTTTTCATAAACGTAGGTATTTTCTGATTTGTAATTTTTAAAAGATTTATTATTTATGGTGATTTATGCAGATTTTTATAAATTTGATTTACTTTCCACAGAATTGTAAAAAAGTGTTCTCGGATTATTCTAAAAATTATTGTTAAATGTTTAAATGTGCTATACATATATATTTTAGTTACATTTTGTTTTTCCTACGACATGAGGCAAACTAAACACGACATTTTTGCTGCATTGCATAAATCTGATGATATTCAACGTTGATGCATGTATGTCCAGTACGTTTAGTAGCTATGAGCACATTCTGTACTCTGGGTATTTATAGAAATCCCTTTGTGGTTCATCTAAGATTAAGGAATATATTCTGCTATTCTGGGATTCTGGAATTGTGACCGATCCCTTGTCATAACAAAAAATCGTGTATTTTCTTACTGTAGTTATTGTGACTGTGTGGTGGTTTTGGGATTTCCAAGAAATAGTCTCACAATAAAACCCTTCAATATCAATTTTGTCACTGACCAAGTTTGTTAAGCCGCATAAACAGGTGTTTTGCGATGTCTTTGTGATGTTGCTCGGAATGCGCTTACATAGGGCAATTAATTAAACGTACACCTATAACAAGCGTTGTGTTCCTTTTTGTTTATTTATACTGTGTTTCGTAGGCTTTTTGTGCTAACGAAAGTTGCAGAACTGAAAACGAACGTAGAGGATGGGCGAAAAATGGAGCATTAGACTCAAAAAAGAAACGAACCGCTGAACATTCTCGCGCATCTGTTCGTTTAATGCATACTCTTCTAGCATTAAATATTTAACTACTTCGAATTTTTGAAAGAGTCATGATGCTTGCCAGCAGCACTTTTTTATCACTGCTCTACTTTTTCACTTACTACTACTACTAATTACTATACGTTCAATTTTTAATACAAGAGTTCTGGTACTGCTTTGCTCGGCTTTGCAAAAGTAAAAAAGTTTAATATGATGAAATTCTATATTTTACTCTTTCATATGAGACGTTTCTTATAATTTCGAGAGCATAACTAAGTTATCCGTTAGATAAAATCTAAGGAGTATCCACCGTAGATCACTTTAATTATATACATTCTTTATCAATTTAAGAACCAATCCGCCCATAACTACGCGCAAAAGAATGATCAAAAGTCTATGGAAAGATTGACTTAAATTTTGATACGAACACGTGAACTGATGCTGATCGATGAATCGTTAAGTCCTGGAACCAATAAAATAAACAATTTTTACACTCAACATTAAAGGGTGGGTGCTTCTCAGCTTCAAAATTCAGAATGGACCTCTGTGGACGAAATCCTAAGGGGGCCTGCATAAAGTAAAAAAGAGAGATTATGATTGGCCCAAAAATTCATAACCCAAGTCCATAGATCAAAGTTTAAATTGTGTGCTACGAAAATATGCTGCTTTGTTTGTAATAAAGGGGTGCTCGAGATTCGGTTCCCCAGAACTAATGACTATCAAATTATAAAATGCTAATATAGGTTTGACCCGTTTTTATATCACAAACGTAAACTAACCCCGCTAATATCTGTTGCCAAAATAAGTGCCGTGAGTTTCCCGAAATTCGCATTTTTCTTCTGGTTTCCTAATCAAAAATCAAATGATCGTCTAGAGAGTTGGATATGGCATGGCTGCTATATATTCTCAGCCATTTATTGGACTTCGGCATTTCCATTTTAATTCATATGTTGTTCACATATTATTCATAAGCCATGTTATGCTAACATATATTTGAAATGGAATTTAGATTTAAAATTTATTGAATATTCGATCACTCTCGTGTATCTCTAAAGCCAATATATAGATTTTAGTGACTATTTTTGTAAAATGCAGAAGTAAGTGCTAAATTAACTTAGCCTCAACTATCGCCCTCGTATGATAATCGTATCGAAATGGGATAAATTGCAATAGTAAGATAGTAAAAATAATATGTCGCTTAGATATTTCTAATAAAAATTTGAATAATGAATTTTAAAATAGGCCTGATGAGCTCAGCTCGCCTTTGTTCTCTCTACCTTCTCAGATTTAATTATAGAATTTTGCATAAACTTAAGCTAATTACGTTCATTGATAATTTGATCAATGATTGATTTGAAAATTTTCAAAAATAATAAAACTCTATATTAATTAATAATTGTCTTAATCGTAATCGACTTAAAATAGTAAAATTTTGTCATATTTATTTATTTGCTTTTAGTAATGAATAATTAAAAATCAATTTTTTTTAATTATTATGCTTGTTTAGAGAGCCTGTGCTGTTCGATTTTTGCTTTTCACATATAACATTTGCATTCCATTCCATTTTTGGCTTGAATTCGTCTGTAAATATAATTTAGTTGATTAATTAATTTATTATTATTATTATTATTTTTATTTTTCTCAATAATTTATTCGGGGGCGGTTATAAAGGCTTGAAATCAATTTCCATTTACTTTTGATTTCTTTGTTTTGGATTTTGTTTTTTTCTTCTTTTTTTGCAGACGTAACTTCATCGCAACGTTATGAAAAACTTTGAAAAAACAAATGCAACAAAATAATTTTAACTATGCATAACACTGAAAGATTCCATTAAACGCTTTCAATCAAACTCGGAAAATTCTTATAGTATAATTATATTTCTTTAATAAAAATGAACTTAAAAAAAAAAAACAAAAAGAAAGAAAATTAAAACAAATCTACACTACCACCATAATTGCCTTATTTAAGCTACAAATTAATACTTAAGTCTACAGTTTATAAATTTTAAAAAAGTAAAACGAAAAAAAGAAAAAAAACATCTTTCTAAAGCAAAGAAATGCCAAGGAAAACACGTTTGTACAAGTTTAAGTTTAAATTTGTTTTTTAAATTTTTATTCTATTTTTTTTTTTTTTTTTTTTTTTTTTTAAATTAAATCAATATTTACTTTGCGTGAAATATTCTTTAAGTGGAATTAAAGTACTTAAACAGATTTATTTTGATATTTTGATATGTTATTATGTACCTATATACACAAAACCAGCGTAGCCATTTCTATGGACGCGTTTTATATATATATTCTCCTTTTAGTTATAAGATGTTTTGAATCCTTTATTATTTTAAATTAGTTTAATTTATAATAGGAGTGCGTATGCGTGTGCGCGGAAAAATCCGTTTTACTTTTTTCGAGAGAATTTTCCTTTCTTTCTTTGTTTTTTTTTTTTATATTTATAAGTAAAATTGTATAATTTTTAATCATACCGTGAGCTAAAAGGCAAAATACAAATTATTTATTGATGTCGCGGATGCTTGGGAGTGGCTATAAGCAAAAAGTTCTTAAATAAATAAATGAACCGTGCCCTTAAGTTCATTTTTGATCATCATCGTTTGTGATTTTTGTTCATTATTGTGGAATGATTTGTGATCCTTTTTCTTACTCGCAGCAGCATGTGTGCATATTTATTGTAATGCATTTACTTCTTCTGTATAATTTGCTTAAATGTCGTAATGGTATGTATGTATGTTTATTTTCGTTGTTATTATCAATAAAATCATTATAAATTCAGCACTAAATTCATATAATGCGTCCTTTAAAAATTTTAGTAAAATTCTTATTAAAGGACGTCACCAAATGTGTTTTTTTTTTTTTCTTTTTTATAAAAAGCACTTTGTTTTTATACATCCATCTTTGATGGAACTTGGATTGTACTAGATTTGTGTGAACTTGAAAATACGCATCAGACATCCTATATAGTATGCACAGCTGTGATCCACTAATGTAGCCATATCGACGCGTCCGTCTGTTTTGTGGAAACTGGAAAAAAAGCTAAAATTTGACAATTACGTTCTATCAGAGAGAACTAAATACATGGAGACGCTACATGAGAATCAAATCAAACCACAAGCTAGTAAAATTTGTCAGACTTTTGGTGTTTCTGTTATCGATAACAGTAGAGCGCTTTTAATTAGCAGCCATTTAATTGCTTACGCGTTATTTCTCATTACTTGTACGGGCAAGAATTATTTTAAACTGCTACACTATATCAAATAGTTAAAAAGCAAAAGTATAACTTTTTAAGTGAATGCGTGGTGCTACGATATCCGTACAAAAGTACATTTTCGAAAAAACCCCAAAAAAGGTAAAATAAACAATGAAATGACTTTTCATCGTTTAGACCACTTTTTCGTCAATTTCCCATATAAGGCTTTATTTTGCAAAGCCGTTATGCGAATAATTGTGAGGTGGTGCAAGGTATTTAATAGTGTGCCGTGGCTCATTGCAGTGTTTTCACTCATTATTTATATATCTATTAATTTTATCTGGATACACATATATTTGACATATTTTATCCAATTTTCCATATCACGTATGTACACGACGTGTTGTCTGCTTATTGCACAAGAATGGTTCGCTACAATATATTCTAGAATATATGCGTAGGCAATTACGACGATCAGTAAATATGAAGCCGTTGTAATTAGTAAGTTAAATAAACATAATTTACACTTACAATAAAACGTTTTTTAAGTATAAAAAATTTCATCGTAGAACATTTTCATTTTACGAATACATATAATTTAGATTTCTTCAATATGGAATTAGCTATGAAATGAAAACAAGTAGTATTTGCTACCTATGTAGACTTAAGTTTTTTTTTTCGTAATTATACACTTATGTAGGGTGTCCGAAATTTACGCAAAATTTGAATTTGCCGCCATGTTCGGTAAAGTGTTGGCCATCCAAAAAAATAAACACTTTGACAGGTTAGTAAAATTGACGCATTAGGCCAAGGAATAAAGCGTTCCTGTGAGGCTGGGCAAGCAATGACTGTTACGGGGGGGCTCGATATCGCGCTATAATAACCCAGTTCTTTTTGCCTAGATTGGATGATATTTATGTAAACAACATGTGGTGCGATATGTCATACGTTCCGTGAAACCATTCACCTACTGTGTGAAACATTCCCTCGGTGTGTACTCTCTTGTTTCGTTGATTCGAATTGGATCCCTAGATCATGTGATCGGTGTCATAGAATTGGAGGCCATTTGCCCAATATGCTATTTCACACATAACCCTAACCTATATACATTACGATTCCAAACAAAAATTACAATTAAAAAAAAGTAACTCCGTTTTTTATTTATTTCAAATCTTGATTAAAATTTCGGACACTCTTTGTACATACTATGGCGCATATTCACTTAAAAACATAGAATAATATACACTTTTGCTTCGTAAATGTTTGATACAGTGTAACAGTTTTGACAGAATTCATGCCCATGCAAATAATCGGAATTAAAGAGGAAGCAATTAAATGACTGATAATTAACAGCGCTCTACTGTCTAGGATACGTGGGATTTTACTACGTTTTTGTATTTTGAAGATTCTCATGATATCTCTATGCATTTAGTTCTCTCTGGTGTAATCACAGATCAATTTCGTAGTAATCTGCTGTTGTTCGTCATTTATAAAAAATCTTAATCTCGGGACATTTTACAACAGACCATATAAAAAAAACTCATGCCAAGTGCAGATTAGTCAAGTGGTATTCACAACATTTAGCCAAATACTTTATAGTTTATGTACTGGTTTGAAATGATGGCTCTTTTTACCCCGTTTCATTAAAATGAACACATTGGACGTGGTACGTCGTCCAGCCTTAACAAAAAATTAATTTTGGAAAATTCTTTATTGGGAAATATTTTGGATAAATTTTTAATTTGTTTTACTGTGGTGTTTTTTCTATTAAATTTAGTCCAAAAAAAAAAAAAAGTTTTTTTTTATGAAATTTTCGACTAAAAACAAATTTCCTTTTCAATGAACAATTGATATATGCTGGGTATAATAAGGGATTGAAGAACAAGAAAAAAAAAATGAAGACATGCCTTAATTTGTTATGTTGTGTTCACTTTTTTCAATTTTCTATGCGAACGGTTTAATTAGGTGGTAAAAATTCACGTGGAATACGTGTCTCTTCGTATGATCCAGACGATCCAAATTACAATAGTCAAAGCAGTGGTGGTGCCAATGTCGGCTTAACTAACAGCTATAATACATCGGCATTGGCCTGTATGGCATCAAAGACATTGGGTAATCAACGGAAATTTATGCCGGGCGGCCAACGTGTAGCAACGATAAGTCAAAACTATAATGAAAAAACTATGCTTTTAAGTAGCGATGATGAATACCAATAAATTCCCTTAATATTGTAAGACATGTTTTGTCATAAAATTGTTATATGATGTAATTATTTCTCTATTGAAATTTAAGTTAAGCAAAGTGTTTAGATTGATCGATAAAAATGTAACGTAATATATAAGGCTTTTGCTGAATTTTTTTAAAAACTTTTTCTTTTTTTTTTTTGTAAGTAAATGTAAGTATTTTAAATGCGATAACATAATTTGTATGTTATTGCAATAGTTTGTTTTAAGAATGTTAGCAGAGTAAGCAATAAAGCAATTACATTTGCTTGAGGAGGACTTTGGGGATCCTCTTACTGAATATCCATTATTTCAGTTCCAATACACATCTTGCACTAAGCTTGAGTCTATTGATTGTCCTCGTAAAACAAGACATTTATTTAGTATTATTTAACATATTAATCGTATGTACATATATGAAATTTATGCAATTTGTGGTTAATTATGGGCGTGTGTTAATAAACAGATCGATAGTTTTTGCTGTTACTGTAAAAAAATTGCCTAAAAGTTTTGTTTTTCTCGAATTTTCGAAGGATATACAGAATGTAAAAGCGAATGTAGCTCTCGCACTTATGAATTTAATATTGCCATAAAAAGAAATTACGAATCTAATATCCTACGCTTCAGCTTTTGAATTCAATTTTAACTATTTTAAAAAAACTTGAGAAAAGACGCTTCAGCTTTTTACTTCAATTTTAACTATTTAAAAAAAAAACCTGACAAAAGACGTGCTGAAAAGAAAAAATGGATATGACGACATAAACGGTTTAGAAGCTTGCCCTCTGACTAAGAATGTATATATATTTTATTAAGAAAGAAATTGAAAAATCGGAAAGTCTCTCCTAACTTCTGTTAACGATTATAGGAGTTTGTAGTGAAAGTCGATCCAAATAATTAGTTTGTCATTGTTAATATATAAGTACAAAGCGTGTATAAAGGGAAGGAAATAATATCTTAAAAATCTGTTAGATATTAAAAAAGTATACATATATAAAGTTCAAATTATGTATATTATGATATATATATATATATATATATATATATATATATATATATATATATATATATATATATATATATATATATATATATATACATATACATATATAGTCTTTTTAAAGGAAATCCGGCCATTTTATGAATGGTTTGCAAATTTTATTTTTTAATTTTATTTTTCTTCATTTTTTATTCTCACCATAATCGAAAACAAAAAAAAAAAAATTAAAGAGAAAAGATATATGGGACTGAAAAATTAATCAATCAATAAACATATGTTATGAAAATAATTAAAAAGAAACAAAAAACATACTGAATACAAATTGATCGTAACCAACTGCCGTCTAATAAAAGAAATTCAATTTAATTTTTTTAGACGATTTTCTTCGATTTTCTGTTTTTGTTGCTTTTATTTTTTTAAGCCAAAACTGAGGTATATGCTTGGCATAGTTTTAAAATATTATTTCTTAGGATAATAAAAACTCAATGTTATTAATAAAATAAAAAAACAAAAATTTTTTTTAAAAATTTCCGAAATAAGTATTAAAAAAAAAAAAAGAGAAGAAAAAGTTATATTTGGCTTAGATCGAATCTATTAATACCCATCACTAGCTTGTGTACAATATTCGGTTGCAAAACAGAATTAACATCTTTGTATATCGATCGTACATTGTATCGTACATATCATAAATTTTTTAAATAATGTTTTTTTACGATTTGGTAGGAATTTGTAGGCAATTGTTGGTAATGAATTAGGAACCATGGTTACATTCTTCGTCTTATTTATATGGCTGATGATTCGATTTAGTCAATTTTCGAATATTACTCGAGGATTTAGTTGAATTGAAATTCTAAGTTCGTAATCGATTTTGCTAGCTTTCAAAACTAACTTGATTAGAAGGAGTTCGACACTGAGTTTGGTTTTCTAAAAAAAATTTCCAAATCTCAAACTTAATACCAGTTGTTGGACAGCTAAGTGATCAGATATGGCAAAATCTACTTTGTCTACATAGTCTTACCAAAAATATATCGATTTTATGGGGTCGTCATGTGTTACAAAGCTATTGCTAGAATCTAATACGCAGTTAGTATCCAAGCATTAGACGAAATAATTTAAAATTCATTTCTCTCTTAAGAAAATAATTTCATTTAATTTCTTACCACTCAGTATATCAAAAAGATTTTCTCGCATAAGTGTTTTTTTTTGGTGATACTTTTTTCTCGCATGTTAATGAAAAGTTATTGCAGCGCTGTTCCTTCGGTGGCTCGAGATTCTCTTCTACTTTTGTGATTCTGAAGTCCTTTTCTTTTTTTTGAATCTAAAAGTTAAAAATGTATTTTATCTTATTCCGTGCAAAAGAGATTATTTTCTAAAATCATGCAAGAAAAACTTGTTTTCATATTTTTTCGCAGACACAATATATTTCACATTTTTGTCGCCCATCATCCGCAAAGAAATGTAATAACTCTGGAACCTATGTATAAGTCATATAAAATTCAATTTTGATAAAACTATTTGCTAAGACTATATAAAAGGTCACTGTAAAAAAGTTCCGAATGATCAACTGCCAGGTCTAAAATGAATAAAATAGTTTAAGAGTTTTTATGTACTAATGCTATGAAAAGTGCTATGACGGGTATTGAAGACTTGTCCTAAAACGAATATAACTTTCCTACTTGTTAGTTTTAGTTTTCGCTGTTAAACTTTAATCTTTTTATATGTAAATTATTTATATATTAAATAAGATTCGTGTATGGTTTATTGCAATTATAGGCGAATATAAAAATAAGTAAAACTAAATAAATAAAGAAAAATTCGTATCATAAATTTAGTGACGTAGAAAAACGAACGAAAAAAATAATAATAAAAAAAAAAAAAAAAAAAAAAAAAAAAAAAAGGTAAGAAGTAAGTAAGAAGATAATAAGGCATTACTTGGTGCCTATATATCGAGTCTGCCGTAATTAATTATATTATATAATGAATTGAACTAACAAATGGTTTTTTTAGTAAAAACAACAAACACACAGATATGCATTCATTAAATTCGTCAGGGACGATTTCTTTTTTCAGTGTTTTCATATTTCTACGTTTTCCAATTCGATAAGATTTTCATTTTTTTTTTTCATTGAAAAATATCGTATCAAATAATTTATTATCAAATTGTTACTCATTTTATTAATTATCATAATTCTAATTTAGATAATTTAAATGTCAACATGTACGGTTAAGGGCGACAGGAGATTAATTACATTTTGTTGCTTATTATTATTTCTTCAAATGCGTCGATCGAGCTTTGAGTTCGTGAAGGCACAAATATACATATGAATGCAAGGTAAACGACGACGAATATGTTTCATATGCACATTGTTGTGTAGATTAAAAATGATTAAATTTATAAACTTTTCCTTTAAATAATATATAAAGTTCTCCATATGACTGTGGCTGCTACAGTTCAAAACAACTTCGAGAAACTTTGTGCAAAAAACTTTGATGGCAGCTTAAAATGAAAAGGAATTTGAAATGAAAATTAAAGAATTAAAGAAAATGTGAAGGAGTAGGACTCATAATAATAATTTCTGAATATTCTGAATATTTATATGAATTGTTGAAAAGCTTCCAAAAAAAGAGAAGATAGCGGTGTAAGCCGGCAAACGTCAAAAATCGCTACAATCCTGTTGACCACACATATAGACAACGCGACATGCGAAGTGTGAAATGGCGAGTAGAAGTAGCAACAGACAGGAGATTGCAAAACCTGCTCGCTATGTTAATTTTGATTTGAATGCGTGATTATTGCATCTCATGTCGTTAAACATTAGCTTGTTAATAAAGCACATAAAGCACATAATGTTTGGTCTGAGGCGGCAATTGGTAAACCAAGATGCAATATTTATTTGCGGATATAAAGAGTACAACTGACGATCCTAAATCGAATTATTCTGGTGCTGTTGCTAAAGAAAGAGTACTGAGTACTGCTTGTCGATTGTTCTCAAATCAGCGAAAATCGCAGTGCGATCATTGATATGTGTAGTGCTCTGGAAGATGCGATATTATTTGCGAAGGTATTTCCATAAATAGCCATGTGACTGAGCGCACCCAGACAAAATGAAAACACTGTGCATTGGATTTGAGACCGTATACTAAACATTTGATTTGTAACACATAAGGGCGCGTTTTAGCTGAGGGAAAAGATCGCAAATCGGATAAGACAGATTTACTGTGTGATAATTATTGATTAGCTGGCGGCCGTCATAATACGCGTGACATTTATGTACACATCTGCATACGCTTATACTTAAGTCATTTGCCAACTTTGATAAGGGTTCAAATAAAGAATCTCGTGTTTATATTGAAATTTATTTATTGAACTCAGCGGATCATCTTTTGGTGATTTGGCGATTCATAGAAGAAGAAGAAAAATTAAAGAAAATTACAAAAATTTATAACGGATGTGTAACTTTGCTTCCACCGTCTATTTCGACGCTCGCATTTACTATTTAAAACATCCATTGCAACTTTCGAATGAACACTAAGCCAACTATTTAATCTCTGTGTTAGTCGGAAGGAACAATGTGCGCTGATAGCAGCGGCAAGGGTAGGACATCTGATGTTAGAATTGCAAACATTTCCTGAACTTTGTTATATGCGGCCGAATTTCTTCATATTGGAAAGTAAGGATATCATGACTTTTACCACATTGTGGCCATTTTTTTGTCGCAATTGCATCGACTATTATTGATAGCTGTCGTTAGTGACATTTTTATTTGCTTCGAGCAAACCATAATACATTACGTTCAGCTAACCCTCCGACATGGTGCCGTCATGGGTATTCACTTTTACTATATATATGTTATCGGGATATCGTAATCCATCATCATCCATCATTTGTAAGGATTGCGCAGTAGTATCCTTCGAATTAAGCAGAAAAGCTGGTTTTCCTTAAACGGAATTTTTTTTTTTGCATAAAAGTACACCGATTTAGAACTCGAAGAATAAAATAAAAAAAGAACAAGAACGCTGCACATGCCTTCAACTGACTGAGCATTAAGTGTACCTGTACCTCAAAAATAGCGCTTTCAAATGAAGAAGTTACCGTTTCATCCAACACCCTACATTATTGCTTACATTCTCCATTAGAAAACAGTGGTGCCAAATAAAATTTGTGATTTTTTTTCTCTTAATAACGAATCCAAATTTATGCTCTTTCTCCTGTTTGTGTAGATCGTCCGTCTCGTCACGCTTATTAATTAATTTAATGTTTCCATTATAGATTTTTCACGCTATTCTGCTTTTTTCCAATCACCTTTATAATGTTTACATTCACGGTGACTGTGATTGCGTGTGTGTGTGTGTGTAATTTTGTTGTTAACTCCCTCTTCGTAATACTCTTTTATTTTACAGCATTTTACAGTTAAAATCATTGAAAATCATTTGCTTTGGTGAGTTTTCTATTCTTAACGGGAAGAGGTAGTATTTTCAAGTCTTTTTTATTTAATTGTAGTGACGATTGTGTGCTTTTCATAGCAATAGTTAATTTTTTTTGCTTTCAAAAAAAAAATTTTTGGATTTTGCGTTTGTTGATCCGTTAACGAATCCGCTTGATCCAATAATCATTACAAGTTGTTCGATGTCGAAGGTCATCGGCACAATTTTGAATTTTACTCCAAACCGTAAGCGATAAACCGACCCTAGAGACTTATGCCAAAATGTAATATCCGAGTAATAGACAAATGGTCGTTCATAGATCTGGTTGGTTGGATATTTGGTAGGTAGTTGGTAGGTTGGTTATTAACTTTTTGAAAATCATTTCGAATTTTCTTTCATATTTTCTCCTAATTGAAAGTGTATCCATAAATCGAGTTAGGCGACTATTCGCTTCAATCTTATTAAATGAATTGGGAACGTTCACTTCCCTGAGGCCATTTCGTTCTTTACGCTATTCAAGAATGGCTGCTTATATCTAACTGAAGAGTGTCTTCTTATTCTTTCTATTCTATATACCCATACATATAAATATATATATACATAGTCAAAAAAATACGGTGTATATGAAAACTTCTATCGCTCTTTTAGAGTGAATCTTAGAGTGAATTTCTCGATTTAAATCACTTTTTGTTAATTATGCGGGTGTCGTTCTACTTTTAATTTCATCTCACAAATAACTGAATCGAATTTTATTTTGCTAGCTTGGAAGCAAAAGCACTAAAGTTTTGAACATTTCACCTATTGTTGATGGAATCTTATACGTTTTTCTAGCCAATAGCGAAGGATGAGGATGAGGATGAGGATGAGGATGAGGATGAGGATGAGGATGAGGATGAGGATGAGGATGAGGATGAGGATGAGGATGAGGATGAGNATGAGGATGAGGATGAGGATGAGGATGAGGATGAGGATGAGGATGAGGATGAGGATGAGGATGAGGATGAGGATGAGGATGAGGATGAGGATGAGAATGTATCGATTTTGTCCAAATGTTTATAGAAAACACCTAGAAGGAAGCCGCAGAGATGGCATAAGGCAGTGGTTGCCAACCTGTCGGGCGCGCCCCCCTAGGGTGGCGCGATACTGTTGCAAGGGGCGGCATGTAGCTGTTTCCAAAATATCATTTTCAAATACAAACCAAAAAAGTGAAATAGGTGTCAAAAAAATGAATCAGCAGTATACGTAATCCACAATCCTCCCCAAGCTTCAGTAAACAGAAGCATCTGATCTGATTGTTTCGGTTTTTTTTTTTTGTTTTTTTAAAGGGGGGCGCATTAATTTTTTTTTAAAAAAGGGGGGCGCCGGTACAAAAAGGTTGGAAACCGCTGCCATAAGGTGTATATAATATATTCTTGATCAGCATTAAATATTGAGTTCACCTAAGCATATTTGTCCTTCCATTTGTCAGTCTTTGGGGATTCGTATGATGAACAATCTCGTGATCGCAAAAACTGAGATATCTCGATTTCGAATTTCGAAAAAACAGTTGGTATTAAAAATCGGGCAAAAGAAATAATGCTCACAATATAATAAAAACTAAGAGAATATCGATTTTTTTTTTTTATTTTTATATTTAGATCCTATATTAAGTTTGTGGGGACGTATGCAAAACCTAGCATGACTTAAGACAGATTCACTTTTTGTTCTGTTGAGCGAGCGATCGAAGGTTGTCTGTTCGTTTTGTTGTTTTCTTCCACGGACCACTTTCTCGACCACTTTCCATATAACGCCGTATTTTTAAAAGTCGTTATACCGGTACAAATAACTAGGATAGGCTAGTGTAGGATATTTAATGGTAGACCATGCACCACTGTAGTGGATTTACTTGCTTTTTGAAGAAAAACATGATGGGTACAAAAGATTGGACCATAGCCGAATACACTTGGTTTACTTATCACCTTAAAATATTTGGGATTCATTTAAGAATTTCTTCTATTTGAAGTCAAAATTCTACATGTATTAGTGCCCATAATTGTGCAATCAAATTTGGAAACCTCTCTCCTTCGATCGTATCCCCAAAACCGTACAGTATTGATAACGGGTCGGATTGTCATTTCAGGCCGCACAAAATTCTTCACACAGATGAAAAGAAATATCGAAATTATTGAAATTTGAGTAAAGCTTTCGATAAGATTATGAAATCAAAATTTTATATAATATATATAAGAGAGGGGACAAAATGGATTCGTTACGTCTCCGCATTAATAAAATTGTTAGCTCAAAATATTGATTCATTTGAAAAATTTTACAAATAAATTGCTGAAAATAATTTGCCATACGTTCTGCGAGTCAAGTGTTGGAATTAACGAAAAAGGCAAATCATTTGCTAATTAAAAATTAATTACAGTAAATAAATATAACAATATATGCACTTCACAGTCAGGGCGACATTTACATTAAATGAAAATTCAGATATTTACTTAATATTGATTACTCAACTCAATGCTTGCAAACAAATGCAAGTAAGCAAACATGTATTGCACGTGTTATACAATAAATGAGTGTGTGGAGAGGATGGCCAGAGCGGTATTATATTTCATTATACGATTTCAATATTAAATAAATACAAAACTGAATAATTCATATATATAAAATTATTCTGAAATGAATGAAAATGTATGTATGTTCGCTTTTGGCGAAATAGTTCGTTGATTAAGATGGCAGGAGTGTTATAATAGAGCAGGCGTTTGCTTTTTATGGATTACAGTATTTACTTATATATTGAATATATATATATATATATGTATATAAACAAACAATTAATGTATCAATGAAAGTATTTTTGTGTTTTATGTATAAAACATATATATATGGCAATGCGTATATATGTAATGAACATGTTGCAATGTATGTGTGATTGTGTTTCCTTTAACATAACCAAACAAGTATTTAAGTGGTTGTAAAGGCGTCCAAAATTATTATATGAAAATAATCATAATATCGAGGATGTTAATGACTGATGATAATGACGATGTTGAGAATGCTAATAATAATAATAATAATAATAATAATAATAATAATAATAATGTTAATGAAGTTAGTCTCGGCAAAAAATGGTCGTAGAAAACCATTACAGCTATTATGTGTAGAGAAATAAAGAGAAATGCGATAAAGTTAATGGCATAAAGATTAATATATGTGTACATGTGTGTTAGTGTATGGTTATGTAAATAAATGAATATGTAGAGTAATGGTAGCGAACCGTGATTGAACTGTTATATAGATATTCATAGACTTGTGAGTTACATAAGCATGTAATTGAATATATTTATGGACGTAAATGAAACACACTCATACATATATATTATACTTACTATTAAATTTAAAAGTATAGTGTTTTCAAAAGGTCAAAGATCGTACATTCGTATACAAAAAAAAAAAAAAAAAAAAAAAAAAAAAAAATTTTTTTTATAAAATTTTTTTTTTTTAAATTTTTTAAAAATTTTAAAAAAAAAAAAAAAAAATTTTTTTATTCCTACAATTAACTGATGTCATTATGTCATTTCTATCATTAGGGTCAATATTATTTAGTTCAACTTTTATATATTTATATATATATATATATATATATGCATATGAGCATGGTCATGTTAGTATGCTTGTGTGTACATTCGTTACTGCGTAAACGATCAATATTGCGTATGTATATGTATGTGCACTTCACGTATATAACCAATGCATACATGCGTTATATATATATATGCTTTGGTATGTTTTTGTTTATATACCTGCAGACATATAACATACATTTATACCTGCATATTTAAGTATATACACCTACATATGCATATATAAAATCAAATAAAACCCAGCATTTGTTTAAACATATCACACGGAAGCCAAGCGACAAGCACGCATTTCCAATAATTATACATATTTGAATGCATCACAAGCACGATACGTACTCAACTATATACGCGTATCGTATGCAATCTCTCTCTTCACTTCGGTCCGGTCTCTCTTCTCACGTCGTCTATACAATATTGTTGGTTGGTATCCGTTTCCGCTTTTATGTAAACATTCAGAATCACGTACACATCTACCTCTCTCTGTGTATCGTTATTTACTGTTTATACAACAACAACAATTTCACCATTTATGGTATGTAAAAGTGACAACGATGGATGACGTGATACAGTTTATCACAGCAAGGGGTAGAAATAATGAAATGTATGACGGAGAGAGATAAAAGGAGAAGGAGAAGGAGAAGGAGTGAGAAACAGAGAAAAAGTGTGAGTGAGAAAGTGAGAGAGAGAGAAGGAGAGAAAGAGAAAAGTTGGACAACGTCAGAATGGTGAGAGTGGTTGGCGAAATTGCGAAATGGGAAATGGCGAAAAGATGACAATGCCATGTTATTGTTGGTGATGGAGATTTTGTGTGTATGGAAACTTAACCTTTACCACATTCAATAATACTTAGATGAATAATAACAGCAACGACATTAACGATGAATGTAACGACAAACATTCGCAAGTAATAATATTGTAAGCTATTTTAAGATAGTATTGGACTACGGGCATTAGATTAAAGTCGGTTTATATTATGAAGAGCAAGCATGCGAATTAATAAATTAATGAAGGTAGCATTATGCATAGATATGCGTATAGTATGAATTTATGTTATGTAATATTGAAACAATGAAATAATTTAATAAAATATCTTCGACAAAGTTAAGCATAAAATTTTTTAAACAAAAAGCACAAAAAAAAAAAAGAAGAAAAAAAAATTATTCTTAAGTAAATTTTATAAAAATTTGTTGCATAATTTTTTTCCAAAACTTTTTAGCAAAATTTTTATAAAGAATCTTTACGAATTTTCCTCATATTTTGAAGATAATTCGTTACCCTTTACAAATGGTATAATTTTTCCCATCTCGTCTTAGATAGAAAGTTGAAATTTCACGCATCCTCTTCCCCTTCTTGGCCTCTTATTCTGAGCGCAATTATTGAAAGATCACTCTAACCATATGTTTCTGTCATACAACAGTAAAACCTTCTTCTTATTATCTTTTTGTGGTTTTTCGGTTCTCTTTTTGGTACTGACATTGAAGCAGTGTAGTGTGCAGAAAAAATGTTTAATAATTGAAAGAAAATGTAAAAGGAATTATAGTTGCAATGTTTTTATTCATTTGTGTGAAAAATAAGCAAAGTTAGGCCTATAAAAAAAAACTTTATTTTGTTTTTATTAATTTATTTCTTAACCAATTTTATTAGGGATAGGATAGGAATTGTTATGTTAAATTAATGTATTAATAATTTATCAGCAAAAAAAAGACTGTATTCAGTTTGTCCCTATATAGCCAACACGGCAGGATGATTTGCGAATCGATTTAAGATTGTCTGTCCCTATGTCCGCCCGTTTGCATATTTTCAAGTTATTTTGATGAAATTTAGTAAACCGACATGATTCGGATCGACACCTTATTTTGAATAACTGCATTAAGTAAAGTGATGTAAACTAGAGCTGTTGCTCACTGTAGCGTATTTTGGTGCAAAATTGATATTAAAGAGTTTTGCTCTCACTTTTACTTGAAAATACCCGACTTGATGCACGGTGACAGAAACAATGACAAGCAAACATATTACCTAATTTTGTGATTGCTTTAGCTGACACTGCCCGTATAGAGCTGTACAATCATCAAGAAATCATCAAGAAATATTATCGAAGATAAAACTATTAAACTGTTACGATTTTGAAACACAAAATTTAGCTCCCATTTTTTTGATAAACAAGAAACTAAGTGGGAATCTGATCTTAGCTAATCCATTACGAACAAAACTTTAAAGAGGAAGAGGGCTGGCTGTCTCATCGAAAGTATATAACAATGCGACTTCGTGGAGAGAAGAAAGACACGATGAAGATATGAAGTGAAACGCAAAAAAGAAAACAGATATGAAGAGAAAAAACGAAATTTCTACAAATGTACGGTTGATCATGTTAACTTAAAACGCGAGAGTTAAGACAGATTATAAATATCTTAAAAAGGGAAACACCTTCCTGATCCTTTTCCCAGTAGATGACTCACGAATCGTTTAATTTTGCTAATATTACTCTTATGAAGACACAATACAATGGGGAGTTTGGAGAAAAAAAAAAAAAGTAAAGAAAATGACTTTTTATTTATTTTGCATACTCTAAAAATTACGAACATTAAGTCTAATTAATGTAAGTACATAAACTCTCTTTGAACCATAAACTGTATGTACGTGTGCACGCAGGAATATCTGAATTTATTATTGATTACATGCGATTGTTGTGTCGCTGTAAACATATTGAAAGATATAATACCATCTAATCTTATTTATGAAAATTGCTAATTTACATATTAGCTTAGGGAGAAACACACATAGCGACGCAGGTAGATATAAATAATCAAATTATAAGTTAAACATATAAATAAATAAATAAATCTAAAAACCACACCTTTGCCTAAGAGATAACCACAGTTGTGTGTATATGTTGATGCATATCCATATATGTATATGTATATGTATATGTATATGTATATGCATATACGGAATACATTGATTATTATCTGCATTATATGAATTGCGTTCGTTTATTTAAATATGTGTAAATTCGTTCGTTATTCATAACTATGCAATAACTAAACGCAGTCAAATATACACATACATACATACATACATACATACATACATACATACATACATATCATACGCTTACATCATATGCTCTCAGATACTCGCACTTGCACTTACTTTTATAGACATCCCATAGTGTTAATTAAAATGAAAATTTATATACAAAAACATATTTACATGAAAAGATATATTTATATAATATATGACCATTTTACGATGCATATTAAAATTTAAATGAAAAGTGAAAAGTCATTTTCACAAGTGTTTGCAAGTCACATGAATGAATTATAAATGCGAATACTTATAGCACAAAAAAAATTGTACACTTGGTGACAAAATAGTCGAAAGTTTTCTTATTTCATTTTTTTTTCTTTTTTCTCTCTCTATTATTTTTTTATATTAGAATGTTAAGGCAAATAATTGGATTTGAAATTTCAAGAAATTTTATTTATTATATAAAAATTAGTTGAGATAAAATGATCAAACTCGTATTTGCCACGTAACGAATGGCTGGGGTAAGCTTAATGGCTTTATCGGGTCTTACTCTCAAGAACATTTCTTTGATTTCGGGATCCTATTGAAATTTTGAATTTTATTATTGTTACAGATCCATACGGAGGTATTGGATTAGATATGTGGACCTGGACGTTGGGTTCAGAGTTCGCGTTATAAATTGTTCAGATCATTTATTCAACAATTTTCAGAGCAATCGACGACGTTACGTTCAAGTGATGGCCTCGATTATTCTATGAATCCATTTAACGCTTTAGCAGTTGGCATTATTTCACTTAGCAAATGCATCGCGTTCGTTCTTGCTACTCCACTTGACTCATAAATAAGACAATTCATAAAGTGATTTCATTCATGATTTATCAGTGAGTTACGAGATCCCTTAATTAACCTTCCGACTTGACTTGGACACATTTGCGTCCGTTGATCATTCGCACATTAGAGCGACATTCGAAATCTTCAACTCACTCACTCGCTCCGGCAGTTCGAATTTAGCGAAAGTAACCATATCCCCGTTCGAGATGAGCTAACTCTGATTGAGGGCGAGTGGAATCGAGTGACCCGTACCACATAAAAGATATATTATATTTTATAATTTGTAGGATTCAGTTCTCACTGTAGGTGTGAGAGAGAGAGAGAGAGAGAGAGATAGCGTTAAGGAAAGGGGCGCGATCACCAACTACTATGCCTTTCTCTCTCTCGCTAAACAGGGTGATGGAAGAGAGGGAGAGAGAGAGAGAGAGAGAGGGCGAGAGAGAGAGAGGGCGAGAGAGAGAGAGGGCGAGAGAGAGAGAGGGCGAGAGAGAGAGAGGGCGAGAG
>KK502402.1:3605175-3620152 GCA_000688735.1 Glossina austeni
GAGAGAGAGAGAGAGAGAGAGAGAGAGAGAGAGAGAGAGAGAGAGAGAGAGAGAGAGATAATTGTCCTTGATTATAAGATTTATAAATGTAACCTGTTTACTCGTCGCATGGAGTTTCCCTAACATAAGTTTCCTTCGACATAGACAGACATGCTTGCAATTGATGATGTAGTTTTATTCCCTCATTTTGTAATGGCGGTAAAAGTCTTATGAAAAATAACAAAGCAAAGCTTAGTATAGGATGCATTTTCACGGGCTTACTTCCTTCCCCTCCTGCTCCATCTCCCTGACTTTGAGTTTAAGATCCTTTCGAAAGGTGCACGATCACATATAACTTGCAACAGATAAAGTCGCTTAGGTTCTTCTTTATACCTCGCTATTTGAGTTTTCTTTCACGTACCATCATGCGTAAAATGAAATCGTAATCGATTTCCTTAAAAGAGGTCATTACTACTCTGTGATATCTATAGCAATTAATTCCAATGATATCAAAGCTCAAAAATGCGTAGGAAAGACGATTTAAATATAGGATGGTCACGTTACTATCGGAAATGATTGAAATCCAATTTGATGGCGAGTATTTGCGAAATATTTTCTTTTTCATTTAATCGAATGATAAAAACAGGGCATATAGACGATGTTTTCTTAGGGCAGTTTATATGCTCCAAACGGTAATGAAACTTATTTTCACTGATGTAAAACCATTGATTTCGATGTAAAAGACAAAGCACGTTCAATAATGGTAGAATAACTAAATGATATGGGAGATCAGCGAATTGCACTATAAGCCATAACATTGAGGCGAATATTAGAGAAAGAATGAATAAAAATTAATAAAGGAGATGATAACACCCGCTGAGTTTCGTTAAACAGACATTTCTAGTTTCGATTAAAATTTCTTTCAATCGATGATTCATGGTCTTCGTAGCGCTTTCATTCTTCAAAGGATATTCAAAAAAAAAAAATAAAAAATAGGTTTGCCCTTAAAGACAAGAAATCGTGTTTCTATCGGTTTTATCTGAACAAGGAATTGCATTATTGTTCAACTGCACGGTGCCCGACGACACGCGAGTCAAATATGAGACGATAATCGCCCTCCCCGCATTAATAGGAGAATCGCTATAAATTAGGCGGCCCTCTAACTTTTACAGTAACATAATGAGAAAATGGATGTGGTGGTTTTTTGTCTTCCCTCTGCACAAGGCGAATCCCCTGCAAAGTATTGTTATTTAATGCTTCTGCGATTTTGTTATCAGGAAGCTCTCTGGACATTTCCCAGAAAGCAGGCAAAAAATAAACATCCTCTTCGGGCATTTTGCAAGCAATAAAATTGCGAGCAGTTATTCTCCTTAGGCCAACCGAGTTCGGTCCATATAGCTGTGCCATGGGCTTGCATTTCAATTCCTATCCACACTTTTCGAAGTTCCATTTAATTTTGCTTCCTTAGGTTTACAATGCCGAAGGAGAAATATCGGCACAAATTGTGCTCTCAACCACAACTTCGACTGCTTCCCTGGTTCATGATAGTTTGCATAGTTTTGTTGAAAACGCGTAAATCTCGGATCTCCATAGTATTTGATTATGCAAAAGAGAAAATCTTTCAAGAGATTTCTTCATTACAGACGACTTACCACGGCAACGCATATTCCCTTAAACTAAGTGCCTTTTTCAAGAAAAAAAAAAAAAAAAAAAAAAAAAAGAAACAAAAAAGAATCTAGAACCTAGGGAAGACCTCTGATAGGTCTTTGAAGGTGCTTTCAAATTTACTCCAATCTAACGAAAATGTCATTATGTCCAGTGCCATTTAAAACACTCGCTCACCTCCCCATTCCGGGGGAGAGCCATCTCTCTTATCTTCTTCTACTAACACAAAGTGTTACCGAAGTGTTTTTCAAGTTTGATTTAGAAAACGTTGCGTACAATATGTGTGGATTAGCGACATACTAACCACATTCTCTCAGTCGGCTGTTTGTTCTGGTTTGGTTTCGCTAACTAACGGAAATTTTTTCAGTTACAAAGCTAAGACTTCTTGAGCTATTAAGTAGTAAATCATGGTCTTCGCATAATCGTCAGCATAACCAGTGCCATCGTAGACATAGTTCGATGGCGAAAAAATGTAGAGAAAGCTTTTCATGATCGATTGTTGTTTTAAGAAATATTGATCTCATTAACGAACTTACAAACGAAGATCGTTTTCCGATCTATTATTGGAATCTAGGTATTTAAGGCATTATTATTATGCGTTAGTCGCTAGAATGCTATGATTTGATCAATAATTCTTGAAAAATTCTTCCTTCACTACACGGTCTTAGGTCACGTATCTTTCGTTCATGTCTATGAGCCCGACGACTGAGCAACTCCAGGCTAGGTGAATTTTACAAAGAAAAAGCCAAATTCCATAGAAGTCCTTTAAAGCTGACGCTCTTCGAAGGTAGTACACTCGTAATAGAAAACCACAACCGGTAGTAGCGTTAGAGGAAGAGGAGAGGATCACTAATTCCCGTTAGTGTACAAATATTCGCATACCACAAATTATGAGAGCGTAATGAAGTGAGCATCCTGCAGGTATTTGCTACTGTGACGGCCGGTGCGGCCTCAGATATTGTGAGCGCATAATTAACGGATCACACATTTGTCGTGCATAATTTTTTTTTTTTATTATTATAAAAAATAGAGAATAAAGTCAATAAACAAGAGTTGGTTAGTGTATCGAACATCTTTGTGATAATATAAAATTTAAAAAGTTTTTACTAAGAAGACTAAGAAGTTAATGCTAGAAAAATATTCTTCTTATGAGTATTTTTCTCTGTTCTTATTATTACTTATGCTCAAAAAGTTCAAAATACATTTGTGTTCTATCGTAGAAAAAAAAATTGATGTATTTTGTGGTGCACTGTATATTTTTGCATAGCAGAAGTAAAATAACTGAGTAGATTTTAGATAAGAATTTAAATAAATTATTAAATCAAATAAGAAAAGTAGTGATGTGTTCTATAAAACAAAAACACTTTCTAAAAACAATTCAATGTCAAGAATGTTTATAATTTCATTAGAAAAACGCATAATGACAATGCTGAAGAAAGACGGAGAGAGAGAGAGAGAGAGGGAGAAAACAAATAATCGAGGCAGTAATAAAAATAAGAATAGAAAGAGAAAGAGCAATATGACCAATTATATGTTCGAATGTCTGAGCATATTTTAAATCGAAATAAGCAAATATTTGTGTGTACACATGAGCTTAGATTGTTGCATGTCCGATTTATATATGTTTGTAGCATTGCATTCCATTGTAGTACTAGTAGAAAAAGAAATGTATAGACAAGCAAATGTATGCTTACGTAGGTTTTTATATATGTATTTAATAATCATTAAAGCACTGATGACAATAATCATAATATCAAGACCGGTATTATTATTAAACGTAATATTTACAAGAAACGATTTCGGAGATTTTCTAATAGAATGCATATTTATATATATATTTATATATATATATGAATATATGCAGGCAATGTTTGTAACTGAATACTTGGCTATGAATATATACAAAAAGATGAACTATTGTATCAGTAACTCATAGATGTATGTGTATTTAATGTAAAAACCGATAAATGCTTACGTATAATAATATGCACATATATACATATATAAATGTGTGTATATATATATAGATGTACGTGTATGATGTACAATATGAAGATATTTTACTGTCGTACACACATGTAATTATAGGAAAACACATTTCTGTTTTAACAATATGTCGTTTCATATATGTATATATAGATTGGACATGTAATTGCTTACTCATATAGGCGCATACCTATCCATATGTATAATGGGAAAATACAACACATATTTCTGCATGCGCATAATCAAATGTTTACACTTTCCACTTTAAAGCAGCAATTGCGTAGTTCGAGTGCTTATGTGGGTGAAAGAGTGTATGCATGCATGAGTAAGTGTATTTACGGTATGAAATGTGGTTATGCTCTGTATTATGGTTATAAATTAACTGGTTTTTCTACCATAAGTGTGTGAATTAAAGTCATAATCAGATATGCTTGCGATCTATATACGCATACATATACATTTTAAAGGCGTACATACACGTACATATACGTACATATGTATGTATATATTCAGACCTTATATATGAGTGCAAGTGTGAGCTTGTGTAAGCGTGCATCTTATATTAATGCATTCTATATATGTACCTGTAGGCATCGTAACACTCATACGCCATGCTGCTGTCATTCAAAGAAAAAAAAAAAACAGAAAACTAAATGAATATCAATTTTTCTTCCATCACAATTTAATTAAAATTTATTTTTCATATTATATAACTATTTCCCTGCACTCTCTCTCTCTCTCTCTCTCTATATATATATATATATATATGTTAATAAAAAAAAAAAAAAAACAATTTTCATAAAATTCGATTCGATTTTCAGAAAGTTAACCCATTCACGGTAAAAAGTCATTTTGAAAACTGGTGCACTTAAATATATAAAAATTAGGCAAAAATTTATATAAGCTTTGTAGCGAATTTTGTAAACATACATTACCATCTACGCGATTTAAGGTGCGAATCTTTTGCGATTTAATTACATGATAACCGGGAAGATTGAAAACTACGTGCGAAAGCGACGAAATACTTGAATACATTGTCACTTATTTATTATATAAAGATCTTATTTTTATCGGTTGCGATATCGTCGTTGCTAAATGTTATGCTAAGGATGAGCCAAAACGCAATTAATTTATGGTATAATTTTTTTTTTGATTTTTATATAATTTTTCTTCAAATTTCTAATTCATTTGTTGAAATACTTCACAGAGTGATCTATAAAAGGTTTTCGTTTCATAAAAATGCTATAAATGGAAGTTTTTGTTAAAGATAAAAAGCGCCAGGTTCACATATATACAGCGGACGTTTGAACAATATGTAGTGGTCTAATTGGTTCACTTCGCCCATCCAAAATGTGAGTGAGGCTGTGAGGCTGAAAAACTGTTTATTTTTCTTGCTAAACGAAAAAATCACTTCACAAGAAGAAAATTTTTATGAGGCTAAGAAGTTTATTAATTAATTTGCATTTGCAAGTTTATAGCGTAGATTAAAGTTCTGTACAATTCCAAGCTTTTTTGAAAGCCTCGAAATAATTGATTCGTGCTGACCGATATTACTTTCATGTTCGTTCCTTATTAATACAGTTTTCTTTTTCTAATCGTAAGCAAATACTTAGTTCTGTCCAAGTGAGTTATAAACTTTGAACCAGATTTGCAACAGGAACGCATGTAAAGTCGATCGCAATGCGCTGACCGAACTTTTGATATCGCAATGTAAATAAACCTGCAAGAAAATTATATTCGGTTGTGAACGAATCTTTTATATAAAAAACTAAATTTCTATATTCCATAATAACGGGTGGGCGTGGCTGATTTTTTCTTTTGTTTAATGTAAGAGTTGAAATTCATATCGCCTATCTGTTGCAGCTTATGAGTAACGACCAAAAAAAAAAAGAAAAATTAAACACAAAAATGTGCTCAATTTTAGGCGTGTCGGCGTTGTCGGCGCGTGCTTTGACTGGTTTCTTCTGCAAATTCGTGAGCGATATCTTCATTTTTACAAACAGAAGGATGTTTACACAGTTCTACAGACGGACGGATGTATACACAAGTAGGTGGACATGCTTAAGCGCATTATGAATTTGACACTCTTTATAAAGTTATAAAGTTATTGGAAAAAAAAGTTAAATTTTGATGTTTTGATGATATTGCATAGGCGTGGTCAATTTTTTCGATTTTTGTACATGGACTATAGCATCGTCAGCAGAGTTGTGTTCCAATTTTTATAGATTTATCTGTTTTAGTTTCTGAGTAATGGGTAAAAGACAGCATTTTTATGTCTTTTAGAAAACATAGGTGTGCTCAGTTTACGTGGTACTGCAGGCGATCTTCGACTAATTTGGCCAGTTTTACACATGCAAGGAACTCCAATATTACAGTTAAAGTTGAAGCCAAATAGCAGGAGAATGTTTACAATAGACATTATACAGGTGGATATCCGGAAAGACGGACATCCTTAAATCTTGAAAGCTTTTTTCTGGGCTGGGGTTACAAATGTTTTGGGGAAAATGAATATATCCCTCACCCTTCGGTGATGTGTATAAACAGAGAGTTTATATGTTCAGAATGTTTTTTGTCCGTACGTCAGGTATTGGTAGAAACGAAAAATTTTAGTGATTTCAATAGAAAAGTATGAAGAAGAATATAGTTTCGCAGTCTATGTATAAAACAAATAAAGCCGTTAAGGGGCATAAAAAAATGTAAGAAATAGAAGTTTTTTTTTTTTTTTATTTTTTTTTTTTTNAAATAGAAGTTTTTTTTTTTTTTTATTTTTTTTTTTTTTTTATTTTTTTTTTTTTTATTTCCACACGGCTTCCACACGGTAAAGCATTTGAACTTCCGCAGTTATATGCACGTTAGCTGAGCTATACATTTGCTTCAAATTAATAATTCTTGTTTTACTTCGCGCATTGTTTGGTTAAAATTTGACATTTTTAACGGGATAAGATTTAGAGAATCATTGTATTTATATGTAAATACCTTTCCAATGTTTGATAATTAAGTTGATTATTAATAATCGACATTCTATAATAGACTCAAGACTCAAGCGGCTTATCAGATACACGCACAAATTATGTAACGATTCTACGTAAATATGATTCCAATTATTGAGAATCACCAAAAATTCATGAGTAACCACTACTTGTACGCATTTAAGATTCTGCTTCAAGGCACAATATATATGCGCTTCAAAATTGTGTCCGTTGAATATTAAATCAAATATTATTATAAGAGCTATTTCATCTATTTATGCCATTATTTAAAACCGACAATCATGCTTAATAGTTAGGTATTGTCGTCCTTATTATTATTATTATTATTATTATTATTGAAAATTATACATTAAACGAATGTAAAAATTAATTAATTGACATCATTTTCCTGGTATTTATTTTGCAAATATATAAAAAGGAGGAAATAAGTATGTAACGTGACAGGCGAATGTACGTATTCATAAATGATATATACATACATTATGTAATTTATGCATATATTAAACGGTGTATGGTGTAGGGTGTATGAACGTTTACTCATAAATAATGCGTTTACACGTCGCGCTTATGTATAGTTAAGCAAAATTTCAGTATTTATTATTATTGCGATAAATCCTGTTTCCATACATATACATTTTGTATATACTAAAGTATACTCATATATATATATATATATATATACATATATACATATGTATGCATATATATATATATATACATATATACATATGTATGCATATATATATATATATACATATATACATATGTATGCATGTATATATATATATATATATGTATGCATATACATATCTGAGGTTATATGCGTTTAAGCATATGTTTAAAAAAAATGTGTTAAATATATTGTGCAATGCATGATGCATATAGACTTATATATATATATATATATATATATAGAGATTTATGAATATATGTCTGTATGCGTATACATGTATACGCATTAAATTGCTCTCTCTACTAACTGATGTTATCGTAACGAATTTATATAGCCGGAGCCGGTGTGTGTATGTATGTATATATGTATGTATGTATGTATGTATGTATGAGTGCGTGTGTCTGTAGCTGTATGTTTGTTAAACTGAAAAAAAAAAAAACACTTAAACAGTCCGTCTCTTTACTGTTCGTTTTGCCGCCAACCTGTGGTGTATGCGGTCGAAATGGTTAAAATGTTGCATAACAATTTACTACTGTTTCTCTAACTTTGCCAATATGCATCCATTTGCAGTAGAACAGTCACCTGCTATTTGTATATTTCCTTTATACTGGTTTATAGGTTGTAACTGTGCATATATAAATTCACTTTTGCCAGCATGCATTCACATAAACGAATATATTTATATTATGTGCATAACAACTGCACATAGATTATAATATTATATGTATTTTGATTTGAGTCAAAGTTGTTGTTTCATTGTTTGCACTTTCCATTTAACGTAAACATATGAGATTTTAGGAGAAATATTTTGTTAAAAACAAAAAAATAAAAAAAAAAAAAAAAAAAGAAGCAATAACAACAACAACAACAACAACAATAACATATTTTGCAATACTCATACGCAATGTATAATCTGAAATCGTGAATGTTGTATGAATTTGACGTTTAAAATAATTAAACAGTTTTAATTTTTATTAGCGGGACAATCCTAACGTTTCATTACCAACAATCCTAACGTGAATATTAAATATTTAATATTTGAAAAATCGTTCAGTGTTCGTTAGCAAACAAATCGGCATAATTTTCAGATTCTCTAATTTTATAATTATGCTAATTATAACGAGTTATAGCGTACAGTTGATGAAAGCGTGCCGAAACCTTTCAGGATTTTTCTGATGTTTCATCAATTCTCTAATCATTGCAAGCATTTTTATACCTTGCATCACTTAAGGTGCAAGGGTATATTAAGTTTGTGCGAATGTATGCAATACCGAGAAGGACTTGAGACAAGTTCCTCTTCTTTTATTCTGAATCGATCTAAGCTTGTCTGTCCGTCTTTCCGTTTTGTATTTTTTAATCCATAGGTCGCACTTTTCGAGATATTTTGATGAAATTTAGTACACTTACGTATTTTGGGTCAAGGACGAATTAGATCCAATTTTCGAGCGCTTTTCATATAATTATGGAAATTTTATATATAATAAATAACCTTGAAAAGTTATTAATGAATAACTGTGGTAAGTGAAGTGGTTTAGCGTATTTAATGTTGGGTCATGGCCCACTGTTACAAATGAACTCAACTCTTGCATCTAACTTAACTTTTTCGTCAATATCTGCGACTTAGGTAACGTCAAGAAGTTTATACACATCCTTGGAAAATTAGATAAAAGAGCCTGACTTAATTTAGACTCTTATGCTATTCGAGAATATCTACGCATAAGCATACGTTATTTATAAAATAATTTATAATTGAAACATAAGTATATAACAAAATTGAATCCTCACTTAAGAGATGCGTTCGTACAAAGAAATTAATCCATTTCGATGTGAATTTGTGACACGCACATACGGAAAACAGTATATAATTAATGCCAACTATTTCGGTAATTGTGGACATGTCTAGGATTTCAAACTGTTAATGTCTAGCTCAAGTTTTAAGCTTTTTATCTAAGCTTTCTTCGGTACAGTACCGCACGCGACAATATCAAGGGAAAAGTAAATGTAGAAAGTAAGTAAGTAAGTTAAGCTAATACCTCTTATCGTTTCTTTATTATTATATTTAACAATTGTTTCGGGCAAAAATCTATATATTCAAAGACGGTAAAGGACATAGCAAATAATTTGTAGTTTCGAAAGAAATTGACGTAGTTTGAAATATACGATAACGAGCTAAAGCGAGTCAAGCATTTCAAGCAACGCTTTCATATATTAAAGGCTTCACGAAAAACCATACATACAGATATACAATGTAATTTATTCATATAAAAATAAATGTATGGGCGAGTAAGTACGCAGACCTTTCCTATACAATTTATATTTAAAAACGCTATGGAGCACTTATACTTACTACATTTATAACAAAGGGTCTATGTGCGCGTATGTGTGTAGGTGAAAAAGATGCTGCAATGTATGCCTTTATTTATGTATTTTCGTCGTCGCGCATACAATTGAGTTTAATAAGTTTGATGTGGAATACGCGATACGTTAATGTATTATAAGTATTTAGACGGTCGCATTCATTATTATTGATGTGTATGGTTATGTATGTAAAGTTAAACGCATAAAAATGCAAAACAGAGAATATAATACATATAAAGTAACAAAATACATACATAGATGGAAGATATAAAAGCACAAAGATGGAAAAGTGCAATGATGAGAATGTAAGAGGACATAAAGACACACCAATCAAAGCAAGGGCTAGAAAATACAAAGATAATAGAATACAAAGGTATTAATAGGCAAAAACGTAAACCCACAAAACATATGAGAATGCAAAGATCCAAAAGTTAAAATACAATAATGAAAAGACACGAAAATGCATCGCAAAATGTGTTCGTTTACATGTAAAGAAGCATCAAAATTTAAAAAGCATAAAACTGGTCGGTGAATTGAAAAACTTTTGTTTAAAAGATACAGTTGTACAAAGATAGATAGACATTAAGGCAGTGGTTTCCAACCTTTTTGTACCGGCGTCCCCTTTAAAAAAAAAAATTAATGCGCCCCCCTTTAAAAAAACAAAAAAAAAAAAAAACCGAAACAATCAGATCAGATGCTTCTGTTTACTGAAGTTTGGCGCGAGTAAGCCCGAGAATAACCGGGATGTTGCAAGTGCTTATCTTTTGATTCCAAGCCCCACCGGTACTCGGCTCCAAACGCGAAGGCGAAATATTTCGATTGGAAGAAGAGTATGAATTGGATGTTTGGAGCATTTGTACACCAAAAATCCGCGGCGACGATTGTGGATTACGTATACTGCTGATTCATTTTTTTGACACCTATTTGACTTTTTTGGTTTGTATTTGAAAATGATATTTTGGAAGTAGCTACATGCCCCCCTTGCAACAGTATCGCGCCCTCCAGGTTGAAAACCACTGCATTAAGGTATGTATTGCGTATACAAAGAAATGAAAAATTCTGTACTAAAGTTTATTGGAATTAAACCCAGTTTGGTTATAACATATTTTTTTTTTTTTTTTAACATAAAATTATTAAGTGGAAAATAGGCGTTGGTGTAATGAAAGCGGTGGACTAGACTTTGTGGCTGTTGTATAATTTATAGCATACTCTGTACCAATGGCATGGCATAGAGAAGCAATAAGAGAACGGACGGAGTGAGCGATATCGATGTCAATCATTTATTTGTTGGATGACAGTTAAGATTGTTGACTGATTAGTGTTGCGATTGCGTTCGATTCCTGAAGTCGTCGTGGGAAATGTCTTGGGGATTACAATCTTCACTGAGATGGTACTGGACGAAAGTAAATAACATTTTGAAGATCCAATGTATCCAAAAACAATTTTCGCAATTTTCATTTCAAAACCATTTCGTTTGTAGCGTTTCTTCCTTTCCGAATATGTAGCCTTTACGAGTTTTTGATGTACGGTTGCTTGTGCATTTCTGCATAGAAAATATTGAAATTGTTTTTTGTTTTTGTTTTTACTATGACCAATCACTTAGGGGATGTCCTCGATTCGTGTAACACGCTGACGACCACAAGAAAATGACGAAAGAGATAGGAGGATGATGCCCTTCAGCCTAATCGGGTTTTCCTCTATTGAGTCCTCTATTGCAATCAAAATGAACTCATTTAAACGCATTTGAGTTTTGAACCCGCGAATACTGACTTGACTAGTGGCGATTCTTACATACTGCCCTACTGCACTGCCCTACTGAAATTCAGTAATTCAGATTTTAGCTTGTTTTTTTTCTTTCTTTCCTTTCATATTTTAAATATAGGAAATAATATTTCTTATATAACAACAATCAACAAAAAGAAAGGGCGAAAATATTTTGAAAACCACGGAGTACGTAATATGGGTAACAATTTTAGTGGCGCGTAAGCACCCATCTATACGAACATATTTTAAAAAGTCTAGATTGTATGAGAGGCATTTATACTTATAGGCAATTCTAACACCCTTGCGGTTACAATATTGACGCAAATATCTCGGAAGAACACTATAAGTAACATTTACATTAGTGGCTAGAAGCAGCTATACCTAGAATAGCGTGCAGTTTTTGGGAGAAGATCGTGAACGATTTAGGAAAGTATTATGAATTTATACTACGATAAAGCTTTGATAACTTTCTAAGATGCCACATAAGATGGACATTTCATCTTTTACTTGATGTACAGGTCTCCTATATTACACAAATGTATCGGTGAAAATAAAGCGACCGCGAACAACATTTGCAATTCAATGTACATTTCGGGGTTTGATATAAAACGAAATATTTGGTTGCCTCATAGGCCTGGTCATGTTTATCGGTCATCAAAAAATATGCTTAACGATAGGCTCTAACCTTTGTTAGTTTCATAGGCCTTCGGCTGCCCTTTTAAATTATTTTATTGACATGGATTTACTGTTATCTCCATAACATTTCGCTTAGGGCTTGATTGACGTCAGGTGTCACTCAAGCTTAGCCTCTTAGAAACCTTCCTGTTTACACTATATATCAATGATCGCCCTTCGGTGACTAAGTTTAGCCCAATCTTAATGTACACTGACAGTGTTAAACTATTTCCAACGTTTACTTTGGAAACGCACTACTATCTCCTTGGTTATGTGGTGCTCTCTAAATCTTATGAAATTAAATGCAGAAAAATGTAAAAAGCTTTTATTCACTACTGATCACTTCATTAATTCACAAACATTGAAAAATGTAGGAGTTTTATCCGACTATAAGCTTCGTTCCATTTCATTAGGACAGCGCGCTTGTTTATATTAAACGGGAGACTAAAAAACTTGATGACCCTTACGTTACAAAAAGGCTACACATGAGCTTAGTGACGCCAATACTTGAGTATGACATCTGCTGTGTGGTTTTCTGCCTACAGGCGCTATGCTGCTTCATTAGAATCCGTTCAAGAGCAATTCATGCGCTTTGCCCTTAGAAATTTAGGTCGGCACTCGCTTGCCTCTTTGCTTCCTTATGAGAATAGTTGCGTTTTATTAGCCTTACTGTCACCTCATGCACATGCACATACATTTATTCTCGGAGTTTCCAATTTAATTACGTTAGTAAATGGTAGGTACTATCGATTCGCCCGAAACTTTTGTTTCTCTAAGAACTTTATGTCCATAAAGCTTGGTCAACGTAGATATAATTACGAGCTTTTCCTTATCCTTTTAGACTCCTTTGCCAAAATCGAAATGATATCTACAGTTTTATCTCAATATCGGATTCATTAAAAACTATGACACCAACTCTCCCCTAATAGCTTCTAGTCTTGATATCTTCGGAAGATTCAAAACTTGAACTATGCTTTTTCACTATTACCGACTGCGAATCTTTTGCATACTTGCAATTCCTTGTGGAGTTCACGCCGATTGTGGGTGTGTCTTTTTTCTCTTTTTTTCTAATTTATTCGTGAATTTTTCTCTTAGCATAAAATCTATCTCTAACAGTCAATCGAATTCATTTGTTAATTGAATTTAGTTGAATTTCATGCGTAAATAAAATAAATTTAATAAATTAATTAATTTCGTGGAAGACACGTTTTAGACATTTATCTCGATTATTACTTGGGGTTAACCCCGATATTGGGTTTATAGAAAACTAATTAAAAAGTTTAAAAAATAATTGAAATGTAAATGTGTAGGCAGACGTTCAAAATGGCTGATCAATGCAGAATTCGATTTGGAATACAAAATGTATGTTTAGCTTTAATTTAATAGATTTACCCTACGTTGAGAAGCCGAATTCGTTTCTGCTTATGACCTCACATCTCTTTCGTTCGGGTGGGGTGCTAGATTCAAGTTAGTTCTAAGCTAAGATTAAGTTAAACATAAGCAGACAAGATTAATAACGGAATCGGGACAATCTCAATCGAAATGGCCGACCTTTGATTGAGATTTGGCCACTTAGGCTACGTCTACTTCGTTTTCCCTTTTTCAGTTTTGTCTTTTTCCTTGTGTGGACACCCGATACAATGTGTATGTAATTTCTCAGTGCATTGATTGATTTAGATTCCGAATGAAAACCCTCTTGGCTTAGAAGAAGACTAGTGTCTGATAAATGAAGTAGTGATCACATTACATATTTCAATTTAGTGTGTTTCCCAGCCAAGCTTGGCCATATAGAATCAAAGGTTCTCAGCTTAAAAAAGCACAATAGCATGAGTTATGACGTATTGCTCTTGATTTTTAAATTGATTGCATCTGATTGTTCTGATTTACTTCAGAGCACTTCCAGAGAATGCTTTCACTTATATAGAACAACTCATATTAGATTACAACTAGCTCATCCTTCTAAAAGGGATTTTCGAAAAGAATTCCCAGGTTATTCCCAGGTTTGTATTTTATAATAAGGATTTGCTTAGCCCGCATCATGATTACTTAGGTTTTGGATATCGCAAGGCAATCATTGTTTATATCATATTAACACAATAACATTATTCACGGAACTCGACCAATTGAATGGTCAAAAAAACTATCTCTGTATACATATGAGCGAAAAAAAGTGCATTGGTGTGTAAAGGCCAAAAATAGCGACTTCATTAAGTTAAATAGCAATTCGAGAAATGCTGATAGAGAAAGTAAACCGTAACCATACACTAATCGGAATTATTTTTTATATCTGGTATATACCTATACATATGTATTCTGGTCTCTTCAAGGGGTATTACGAGTAATTTGTACTCCAAATCTGCCTGAGTGCCCGAGTAGGCAAGAGTCTCGACTAGCAGTTCAATGGTCGTGAGTTCAAATCTCAAGTGCTGTACAGTTTTTAATAATAATAATAGTAATAATAATAATAATAATAATAATAATAATAATAATAATAATAATAATAATAATAATAATAATATTAATAATAAAAATAAAACCGACAGCCTTAGATGCTAGTGCTTTAAGACTTTAGTCTTAGAATTTATTCTGTGGCTAAATTTATAATAATAATAATAATGATAATAATAATAATAATAATATTATTAATAAAAATAAAAGCGATAGCCTTAGATGCTAGTGCTTTAAGACTTTAGTCTTAGAATTTATTCTCTGGCTAAATTTATAATAATAATAATAATAATGATAATAATAATAATAATAATATTATTAATAAAAATAAAAGCGATAGCCTTAGATGCTAGTGCTTTAAGACTTTAGTCTTAGAATTTATTCTCTGGCTAAATTTATAATAATAATAATAATAATAATAATAATAATAATAATAATA
>KK502402.1:3624923-3640443 GCA_000688735.1 Glossina austeni
CATATATATATATATATATATATATATATATATATATGAATATATACCTGAATATGTTGGTAATTGCATCTACTTAAACTGGTTTCTTATGTTTTAAACTAAAGTACTAACAGAGCAACGGTAACGGCATCAGCATCAACATCAACATCAGCATCAACAGCAACAGCAACAACTTTAAATGATTGATTGTTTTATATTGAAGCTCGGTGATGGCCAAAGAATACGAGAGAGCTCGTCTAACTTATAAATATAAGTATCAGCGTGTACATGTATGTGCTTGCATAGACAAACACACATATATATATATATATATCCATCCATGTATCTATCTATCTATCTATCTATCTATCTATCTATCTATCTATTTATCTCTGTATGTGTGCAGATAAATGAATGGCTTAAAACACACTTGCACAAATTAAAAACAAAAAAAAAACAAAAAAGAAGAAAAAGAAGAAGAAGATACATACGTTTACATATGTGCTTTTCATAATATAAATTCTATGCATGCTGCGTGCTGTTGCTACTGCTGTTGTTAATATCGTTGTTGTCGTTCATGCCACTTACATAGTATATGATGCCTTCAACTTGCCAATACATTATATATGAAGCACGTATATACACATACGTGCATGAGTATGTACGAATTGTGCAGTGACTGGTGTTGGTTAAGTGACTGTTGACATAATTGTGGGTTTAGTGTTAATTACTATTCACAATTTGTATTGACATTTTATGAATGAGAATCACCTTTTATTTAATAAATAGCTCCGCAATTAATATTAATTAAAATTCACTTAAATAATTGAATAAACATGTTGACGATGTGGCAACTCTCTCGCTCATAAATGCTACGAAATAAAGTGAAGTAAGTGAAAGGCATTAGTTACACTTAATTTTAAGGATACAAATTCTTAAATAAGAAAATTATACGAAGATGTCATGTGAACAGGTTTGCATTACATGTTGAACAATTTTTTAATCTGAACCAAGACTTTTTTTTTTTTTTTTTTTTTTTTTTTGTGCAGAATTCTTAATCGATATGAGTTTAAGATGAATATACTGCAGGCGATAAATATTATAATCTACGACGTATAAATTGATAAATCTAGCAATAAATAGAATAGTGGTCAGCAAGCAGAGAAGAGTGCAAAGTGAAAAGGATGGAAGTGGAACCTTTACATTTACACATATCTTGTACTATCTTAGTCAAGAAGTGCGTAGAATGACGAATAAAACGAGTAGTGTTCGGCAAAATTCGATCTTATTCTCTCATAGTCGCCTTCAAGACTTTCATCACTTTCATCATTTCGACGCGTCTCTAGCATTTCTGACCTTTTTACAGTATCGATGTGTTCAATGCTTTAAAAGAAGCTTCAATTTTGGAAGCGATAATTCTTTCCGGTGAGCATTCACGAAGTGAATCAGTGGTCGTTAAATTTGGAGAATATGGTAGATGTGGAAGCAATTTGAAATGCAATTCGTACAATTTTCAGATGCGGTACATCGTCTTGTTGTAAGAGCATTTTGCTCTTCTTCTTTATTCGTGGCCGTATTTTTCAATTTCAAACGCACTAATAATACTATGATCCTTTGTCCCTTTGCAAGATCATCTGCGCACATGAATGTTAAATGTTTGAATTTTCTCAATCAATAATTCCAAGTACGGAAGGACTTACGCAAAAATTAAGGATTTACAAATTATGCTTTAGCTAGCTACGACAAATTTTATTATCGTAATAATAAGCTCGTCAAGCAAAATCATATCTTCTTAGCATCTTACGAATCTTTGTTGTCTATTTTTGACAGCTGCAAACGCAGGGACACACTTAATATACTTCTATGCTTATATGTTCGTTGTAAAAACTATTTTAATATTGTTTCAAATTTTAAATGCTAAAATAACGCGTTTCTCATTTACACTCATCACGCAATAGGTTCATAGAATGACATATAGATGTCGTCACTATTGACAAATCCATATACACACAAAATTTCATGCGTAGCGTGACTAAAGCAACTGTAACTTATAAACTGATGATCAGAATATTATGAAATTTTAATGAATTTCGTTCGAGGTATGACCCTACCTACAAGTCATATGGACTCGTCAATAGCCATCTTACGTCTATACGTCATCCTGCGATCTCATTAAGTGATTTTTATTGTGTAGGTCGAATGATGTGTGGGTGCGCAAGTATCGTAAAGAGAAAAAATTGGAGCAAAGCAAGAATATTTCCGAACACTTGTGTTTCACTTATTTGTTCTTTTATGCTGAAGCTTGTAAGTAAAGTTAGTAGCTAAGTTCCTCCCTGAAGAGCATTTTGAAAGTGAGTTTGGTGCCCAACACAAATCCGTAATTCTTTTTTCTAAGGCCGTCTTCCTATTCAACCACTGCCCGGGAATTATGGCTAACAAGTTCTGGGATAAGAATAGGTTTGTGCACACTGATACTGATCCATGTAATTTTAAGCGAGTAAGAAGATTAGAGTCGGCCAAAGCCAACCATTGGATAGCTTACACTATTTTTCCTATTTTCATTCATTTTATGATAATATAGCAAAAATTATAAATTAGTTCCATGTAACTAGACATAGTTTTGATGAAAGTCCGCATATTGGAGTACGCTCACCATCTCATTTGATGTGATCCAGGTGCAGTCAACTTAAGTTATTTGTCAAAGATTTTATTATTTTTCAGGTGTTTCGGTCATAAGAAACTAGCAATTAGCCTTTGTTACCGCGTGACGGCTTGACATCATGGGAATACCTATTAATGGTGAAGTCGAAAAGATCGTCCTTTATAGTCAAAATATTCTATGGTTGCCATGAAACAAGTTTCATCATATATATGAAAATTCAAAAATTAAATCTTTTTCAAAAGGATTTACTACTCATGAGAACCCGTACATGGAATGGGGTCCAAGCAATAAGTCTATGTGATTAAAATATGGTGCAATCAAGTTTTATGTCAAATTGCTCTTATAGAGAAGTTCTCATCATAAAATATTGAAAATTACGGGAACCCTTATTGTTGTTGTAGTCCAAAAAATAGATCTAAGTGGTCCAAATTCGCTATGTCGAATTACTATCGTGGATCAATTTTCCCCACTTTTTTACCCTATAAAAAAACAGTTTTCGAAGGAACGATTACAGTACATAAGTAATGGTCTCATGTGATCCAATTTTTCCATTTTTCTTGAGAAATTTTAAAAATTGCAATTTTTTTTTCATATAACGACATTTCACAATAAGGCATTATATGGGCACTGGTCGAAAAAGTGATCCGATCCAATTCGTTGTAAATAGGGTGTCTCTAAATCACGTCAGTGTATCTGATTTCTCGAAAATATCACAAAAATTTCGACGTAATCGCTTGAACACAAGACTAAGTGATAAACATGATAGGCATATCAAGCATCAGATGGGCAAGTAAACTGACAGATGGACAGACAAGCTTAGATCGATATAATAAAAAGTCGGTCTACCTTCTGGGTTTTACAGGCGTTCGAACAAAGTGAATAGACTCTGTACCGCAAATGATATAGAATTGCGAATTTTATTTACGTAAGCGTTCTTATTTATGTAATTGAAAATTGAATTTCTTGGCGCAGAGGACAGTAAGTCACTTTATTAAATCTATCGAAGTTTTTATAAGCAGCTACTTTGAAACTTATAAACATGTATGCGACGATTGTGTTTAAGGACACTTGTATATCTGATCTAAACGATTATTAAGGTCACTAAGGAAAAAGTATGAAAATAGGAGCAAAACTTGGTGTGTTTAATAAAAATTAAAAATTCATTATTTATGTACTTATGTATTTAGGTATTTATAACTGTATATTGTATATATATATATACATATATATATACAATAAATAAATGAAAAAGCTTTCGAAATAATGCTTCAGTTATGGACAATATGTAGGCTGGGATATGCATACATACGTATAAAATGATTGCATCAAAAGGAAAGAAAGGAGTTTTAAGCAAAATAAAATTTATGTATACCTGATATTGTTTTATACGAATGTGTGCGGTTTGGTTATTTTCAGCAAAAATTGATACAGAAAATAAATAAAACTAAAAAAAAAAAAAAAAAAAAAAAAACGCACTCACACTTCTATATATCACGATACAATTGTATATATATATATATATATATATATATATATATATGTATATATATACGCATAGGTACATATTTGTTTGTGCATCAACAAGAATAACAACAACGTGCTGTCGCAATATTATTTTAAGATATAATACAAAGCAAAAAATGCAAAAAGCATAAAAGGAAGAAAACATTTATTTTTTTTTTTTTTTTTTTTTTTTTGAATCGACCGTGTTGAGGGCAGCCATACTACCTAAAAAAAAAAAAAATAAAGACTCTCTCACACATTTTTTGTAAATAAAGTCAATATGTGCCGGTCTCGCGTTGCTCTTCTGCAGAGTCGTTTATTTGTTCTTTTTTTTTTTTTTTCTCGTATTGTACCCACTTCGTCACATAATTAAAGGTAAATTAAATTTATGCCAGCATTTGCCATCGATTGAGGTTTTTTGTGAGTTTTGAAAAACAGATGCATATTTTATAGGAATCCTTGACATTAGCCATTAAAAGAGAAATGAGAAAAGACGAAGGCTTTAGTTAATTAAAGTTAAAGAAAGTTTAAAATATTTTTTTAAAATTATCAAAATTATTACGATGTTGTTTCTGAAATTTCAACTGTTTATTTAGTCCATTCGATTAAAGCAATTATTACAACAACAAGAAGTTAAGATAATGAAGAGAAACTGATCAAGTTTTGTATTAAAATCTTTCTATGTAGTTGCAGCAATATCAATGAGATCAAAATATAGAATATTGCTATGAGTAGAAGTAATATTCTAATCAAATGGAAAATTGACTACTGCTGCACTACAACACTAACAAACTAAATCGCATTTCTTCAGGCCAAGAGATATTTATTCGAAAGCGTTTTTATATAATGAAATGCTGACTTTTATTCTTTGCGGTAAAAATGAAAGTCCAATCGAAGATCTCCATGAATCGACGTTTCTTTCCTCGACTTAAGTCACCTCAGTAGACAAGGCGTCTTAAAATTAAAACTATAATAGTTATGCTAGTTAACGACACGTTGATAGGCGAAGAGAATTCTCTCCTACAACAATACGCGATAGTCACAAAAAAAAATTTATCCAAAAATAGTATGAGCGTAGCGTACACGTTGCTGATTAAAAAATATATTTTTAAATCTTGTAAAGCAACGCTAAATGGTTTCAACGGTTTTTTTTTTTTTTTTGTTTTGTTTGTTTTAAATAATTCTTTATGATGATCTTTCATTAAACTCTGATCGATACTAAGGTTTAATACCATTCCATGCAGCTAACTTTAATGGAGAGCAAATAGGTTACAATCGTTTTTTTTCGATACTGAAAGACGAATCGAGGATTGGTTTACGGTTGCTTTTTGGTCCGATGGTGTCCGATGGTGCCCGATAACTCGATAACGAGAGCCGTAAATCGGCCCACCTGAAGGCAATTGAAAGCATTCGAAAGTTGTCTGAGGTTTAGTAATTACAACAAAAGTAAATGTAGTGTCGAGAGTGTAAATGGCTCCAAAAAGTTGTTACAAAGAAAAGCGTTTTTCCCTTTTCTCAGAGTAAGCTTTTTGCCTTCATTCGGATTTCTTTCACAATCACGAATTCTATCCCTTCCTTATAATGCGACAGTTGTTCAACGGAGAGCGCGTATAAATTTTCATTTGATTTGCATAAAGTTTTCAAAATAGATATTATTTGCATTTCAATTCATCAGTTCATCATTTATTGTGAACATAGGTATGCTGTCTGCTAACGTAGTCGTAGTCGTTTCTTTTTTTTTTTTTTTTTTTTTTTTTTTTAATTTTTCTTTGTGAACTTATACAGCTATGTGCAGATATGCCACGTGTAGGTATTGATAGAATTTTTATACTATATATTTATATATGCGATGGGGGTGTGGCAGATTAATAATGTGTATAATATGTACAATATCTAGAGCCTATCAAGTAGGCAGAATGAATTTTTAATTAACGTAAGTACTCTTGAACCGGTTAAGCGACATTCCTTTCTTGAAACTTTTGCTTTTATGAATTAAGGCAATCAGTTGAAATTTAATGCAATATACCCTTAGTCTGTGTAAAGCGATTGAAATCAAAATAGAAATAAAATGCAATAAAAGAAAAACTTTTTAATCAAAATTCGCAAAAATTCTGATGAATGGCTTGAAAGTTGTCATAGATATCGCTTCAGAATTTTGTATAATTGTTTAGCATAGCCGCCTAAGGATTCGGCACGAAATTACAAACGCAATTAATTAAAACGGCTTAAGCTTATAGAGATGATGTGTATTCAAGATTCGCTGCAAAACGAGTTTAACTTTTTTACTCGTTTTGTTGCACGTTTGCCTATACATGATAAATATATGCGTTCCTTTATTTTTGTTTCATATTAGTGCGAACATCATTCAGAATGATTTTTTTTTTATTTTTGCTTTAAAGAGCATTTTGATATGTTTATATATTTCAATATTTTACCTGAAGCCATTAAAATTGATTTTACAGAAAGTGAAAAAGACAAATACTTTTTTATATATATGTAAATAAATTTGAGCATGATTTATAAATATAAACTGATATAGAATACATTTGCAAAAATATGTCGATGTTTATGGCAAAAGTTTTTAACTAAATATTATGCAGCGGTTTTTAAATAAACACAAGCCAAAAATTATGCAACAATGTTTATAAAAGAGATGGTCTTTGACAAATTTTATAAATTGCGTTAACATATAAAATGTAATTAAAAAGTTTACGATTTGAAAGCGATCGTTTGGCGGGAATTCGAAGATTAATTGTTATGCATGAAACTTATAAACGAAAAATGTAAGGTAAGCAAGAAATTTGCAATCGGTTTTTTTTGTTTTTACTTTTTTATTCACAACGACAACTATATATAATACATTTTTCATTCACTATAAATTTTTTTTCTTATGAATTAAAAACTTGGTATCAACTTTTTTATCAGCTGAAGAAAATTATCTTTTTAATTACTGCCGTTTCTATTTCCATATCCCTTTCTCCTATCTAATGCACCTCCTCTTGACTATACTAATACCGATTATTTATTTATTTGACTTCATTGTAAACACTAGAGCATTTTTTAGTGGTAATACATGGCATTGCTTAATAAAATGTTGGCAGTAAAAAAAACCAACTATGGGCAATAGCTAAAGCGAGAGCCTAGTTAGGCAAAAATTGTTTTTGATCCATCCATGTAGGTGGATATGGTTAGCGACAATCGAGTTAGGACGAATAAAGTTTACTACCTAATAGTTGCAGAACTCTCTAAAAGAAACTTTCGATGGCAGAAGATAAGATATTTCGGTACTTAGCAATATAGACATAAAATGACGAGTTCTCGAGGGTGGTGTGAAAGTGATTAATTTCGCATTTTGGAAGCTCCATATGTGATCAAAGGAAAGAATATATGTTTGGAAAATATTTTTTGGTGCGTAAGAAAAACACTCGAATAATCTCGAAAAACATTAACAATCCATCGGATCGTGTTGCACTTGTTGAAAGCATCACCGTTGACGTGTTACTTTTGGTTATGCATCTGCAGATTCACAACATTGTACCATAGGTGGTGTAATTTACCCACAATAGTCATATTGACTTCAAAATAAATTGTGAAATTGACGAGCTTGCCTAACCTAGGGAAAAAATAGGAAATTTGCACTAACTTTTAATACAAAAGATTATCAGCAATGTCGCTTAAACATGCTAAGCGTGCTAATGATCTAAAAATATCTGGCTTGTAATAAGCCCTATGTTCAGGAATTTAGATCCGTCCATGACACCATCATTAGTGGGCTCCATACATTTGGCCCACATTCGTGAAAGCGAAGTCTTCGATAAAACGATCTTCTTCAGGAGAGGCTGTCAGGATCGAGAAGACATCGGGTCATATAGTAGATCTGTCACCTTGAGAAAATAATTTTCCCAAAAGGTTTGGAAAAACGCTCCCCCCCCACATAAGAAGAGACATCAATAAATTTGATTAAGCACTCTCCTCAACCCCCCGGTTAAGATATTATCTCGCTCTTACAATGTTGACATTAGGGTCGCAATAGATGACAGTAGGGTAGTAGTACGCTGATTTCCAGCGTACCGGTAAATATTGTTAGATATTTATTTATTTATTGTTCATATATTTTATAAATAAATTTACAAAGTACGGACTTAGAGGCTGCCCGATCATTTAGATCATATTACTCGCCTTTATTGACCACTGAGTTGTTAGTCGTGATCCTTTGCTTACCCGGCTAACCATGCGGGTATATCGTTCGATATTTGACGGTATTTAAATTCACATACGCTTTTAGCGATTGTTTGGCCAACAAACAAAAAAATTTAATGTAAATTTTGAACGAAGTAGCCCAGGCCCACTAATTTAGATATTATTAGGTATTGATTGACGTGGTGATAGGTGATAGCTGATAGGTGATAGGTGGGCTAAGCAATAAATTAAGAAAGAGGGGTAAAATTTCGTTGAAAGAGTAACAATTTTAATGCTCTTACGGTTTTATATAAGCAAATCGACGTCTTTAGTTTACCGCTTAACATTTTTAATTGTCGATTCTACCTAAAATAGAGAGATCGTTATCAATGAAAAGCTCTTTTTTTTTATATTCCTTTTCTAAGCTTTTTTCAAAATCATTTTGCCGTTCATTCTTTACAACTTTAACTTGTCGTCTTTATAATTAAATAACTTAATGCCTTCCGAAAACATGCCTAGCGGCGAGTGCATAATAGCTAAGTAAATATGAAACTGGAATTTACCCATAGACGTCTCTAAAACCACGCGCAAAGGATATGCATATCTGGAGTTGTATTTTTCTATAGTCTGGAAATCGGGCAAGAGTAAGCACTCATAATAAAAATAGATATCTTAGCGAAAAATAGCTCTTAGCTTTTCTTATAATGAAAATGTCATGTGTTTTGCGAAACAATGGGCGTTTTTTCTTTGCCTAAACGATGCGAAAGAAAAACTATTTTTTATCGTATCGTATCGGCAATGTACGATTCGCATCAAGTACGAGACCCAATCGGTTTGGCAAGAACCCAATACTCCCTGTTTGATGGGATCAGTAGATTCTGTTCTGTTGTTAATTGTTAAAGAAGTCTGACGAAACGGTTATATCCAAACAACCGAATACAGCAATTAATCGATTTTCGAACCTTTCTCTGTTCAACAAATTAGCGAAATATTGAAAATGAGCAAAATTTTTACATGAAATCCGTTCATCTATCCATGCAGCAAAACTGGTTTGCGATAAGTTGAGAACAACTAATTGGGAAATGTTAGCCTATAGTACGGCTTACTCTTACGATTCCACTTATTTAGCTCGATATGTCACCGACTTGCTAGGCAGTGGCTTGGTTCGTATGAAGATGTGACAAAAATGATTCGACGACTGCCTTGTTTTAAAAGAACAACAGCTTTTCTGTTGGCGTGGCAATCACAAATTTTCCGGTAGTTGGGGAAAATGTATAGCTAGCGATAGGCAATACTACGAATAAAATATATCTTTACGGTTTCATGTCCCTATATGCGTCGCACTTTATAGCAAGCCAATAGGATGCATTAAGATAAGATGTGAGGGGATTATTGCAGTTAATGCATTTGCTGTTCGCAATGATTTAAATTTTTCATATATTCAGTGTTTTCGGGAACTGGTTGCCTTTGCGACCAGGAGACTATAATTTTCGCAACTATAAGATTGTCCTTAGTCAAGGTCATTACATTCAAACGAAAGAATGTATTAATCGAAGACACAGCTGGCATTAGGATCATATTGATCATATGGATCATATGGGTAGTGACTTCAGTTAAAGTAAAATCGCTTTATGTCCTCTCTTAACTCATGGACCTGTGCATGGCAATGTACAGATAATGTTAATTAACTTTTAGAAAGATTTCTCAAATCATTCGAGAAACATAGGATGTTAGGAGGACACCTTAATCTTGAGGTGGCATAAAGTTGAAAAGTTTAATACGAGGAGGATAAGAGGAAGATGATGATAAAATAGATGAGTTTTTTGAAGAAAATCAAATTTTTTTTTTTTCTTTTTTTTGCATTAAGAATGGAGAGCAATAACGGGCGGGTTTTGCACATTTCGATGCGCGTAAACGCACAAAACATTGGCATAGACATATGGACATGCAAGTGCAGCGTTGTAATTTAATAGTTTTACGAGTATCGCATTATTGTGAATAATTTGCTGAGATTATCACGACAAATTAAGCCTAAGGCTAAGATTTTAATGTAAACACTATATGCGAATGTTTATTTGCGAATTTTAATGCACATAAATATCTTTCTTTTCTTGAACGTTCTTTATTTATGTGTTTACTAACATTATTTCTATTTCGCCGTTTTGACTTTTAAATCCATAAAAATGAAAAAAAAAAACAAAACAAAAAGAAAAAGAAAAAGAGAAAATAAAATAATACAACAAAAATCCAGCACATAATTTATGACATCTGAATAGAAGTTTTCCTCCCGCTTAGTATTCTTTCTTTAACAACAGCAATATTGCTATCGTCATCATTGTCATCATTATGATCATTTTAGCAAAAGACAACAGCAACAACAGCAAGGACAATAAGATGACTAAACTTCTATAGATGAACAGCGAACTGAACCATAAGAAACGAAACCAAACGAAATGAACGTTATTTTATGCTTTGCTAAAATAAGTAATAAAAAAAGAAAAATCAAAGAAAAAGCCATACTCGAAAACGAGTTAAGGTGAAAATATTTCTATTGCTGTAAGTGCTTGTATAGTCATATACACTGCTTCTCTCTATTGCACATATGTTTAGATACGTAACTATGCATGCTTTTGTAAGTATACTCAAAGAAATTGGTTTTTTTTTTTTTGTTTTTTTTGTTTTATTTTTTATTTTTTATTTTGTTTTTTTTTTTTATAAGCGCACATACATACATTTTAGCCAATAAACAACAAACATTAGCTATGGCAAATGCTCTTGTCCAACAGATTAGTGGTATTAACAGTCAAAAGTAATAGAACGACGGGAAAATGCGCAGAAAAAGCTATGCGTGGTTTAAGGCGAATAAGAAGAATACTTAATTGTTAAAAAGTATTCCGTTGACTTATATTAGCGCTACTCGGATCGCTTTATTTCGAAGCGTGCGATACTGAAAATTATCAATAATTTGCTTTTAATTGCTAAGATCTCTCTCTCTCTCTCTCTCTCTCTCTCTCTACCTCGTATAACGATGAATAAATAATTAAAAATGAAAAGCGCAATCAACGACATAGAGAAAAAGAACGTGAAGTTGTACGACTGTGAAGGGATAGCAACTTGCACAGACTCTACTTTGCAGGTCCATATTGACGATCAGTTACAGAAAAAAAGAAAAAAAAGTCAAGTTAGATCGTCATTTCATTATTAAGTAGATGCAGAAAAATGTTCATGTTTGGGTAAAACATAAACGTAACAAACTCGAGAAATTTCTAATCAACGTTGGTAATCAACTAATGACAACAGTGTGCGACGCTAAGAAGAAGTTGAATAAGAACCATAGCCTTAGTACGAACAAACAAAAACCTTAAAGGTTATTGAACATGAAGCAGGACCGCAATTTTGGTTCAGCTCTAGTGTCAACAATAAGTTGTATAGAATTTGTCCACAGCGTTGGGACGTCAGATCGTAAATTTTTAACGATCGTCAAGAATAGAAAAAAACACTATTATGGAATGGTCCGTCGACTCAGGAATGTTGAATAATCATTTCTTTTAAACGCTTCTCGATTTGTTTAAGAGATTTGTTAAGAGCTCAAAAAAAAAAAAAAAGTTTTAATATTGAAAATATTGCGAATTTTTCTAATAACGCGTTGATGGAAAAATTGCAGTAAATCGTCAAATAACATTTCGTAACAGATGTGCAAATTGGATCGGGTTTATTGTTAATATACTTGTTACAGGGTGTAATAATCAAAATATTCGCTGTCGCTCTCTCTGGCCTTTTGTCTCGTATTGCGTAGCTTCCAAATGCCATTGCGGTAAAAATCGCTTGTGGTATGAAAGGAAATAATTATCGATCTGCAAAAGGTGCCAGGTCTGGAGAACACGCCGCAATCGGGAGGTATCCCAAGCATATGGAAAGCATTTCCGGGGTTACTTTTCCCGTTTGCTGTATGCTGTGTGCAAGATGAAAATTATTTGCACGAAATGTCGCAAATCATTTCCTAACTGTTTTCTAGTTTAGCGTATTTTCACTCTAAGCCCGCTCAACGATTCATTTATTTTTAAACAGAATGAAATTTAGATCCGTACACGATATCCGTCTATCTTTGACATGACTTTGACATGAACTGAACCATACCTTATAAATAACTGAAATTTATTCCATACGAGCACCAATGCCTAAGCTATGTATGCTTAAAATTTCCGAAAAACTAAGCGCGTCACGTACGTCATTAATGACTTGAAGAAGTTATTGTTAAATACAAAATATATTTAGAAAAATGGTTCAACCGGGTTTCTTGGCTTTGCAATGAAACACATAAATGAAATTTCAATACATATTCGATTCTACAACTCTTCTCCTTCTAGTAATGAACAGTAATTTGACTTTTTAAGCGGGTTCTACGGTTAAAGAAAAGTTTTACGTAAGTATGACGTAGTTATTGCATAAGAGGGTTTGAAGGTGTGTGTATGAATATGCGAGAGTGAGAAGGAGAAGGAGAAGGAGAGTAATAGAGAGAATAATCGCAATTTATTATAAAGTTGGAATTTGAATTTGGCTTTGAAAGCGCAATACTGTTAAGGCCGTCTATCACGTTGATTGGAATAAGGAACGATTTCATTAAGAAGAAATTTTTAACATATTACATGAATGCTTCAAATACGTACGCTATGATTGACTTAATATATTCCTTTAAGGCGCCAATCCGTTGCTAAAGAATCAAGAATCAAGAGATGAGGAAACTTTTCTAAAATCTGTTTAAAACTGAAGTTAAGGAAAACAGAAAACTCACATCATTTGGACAAATATAAAAGAATGCATATGTATGTGGTAAAATTTACCTGTAGTAGTTAGTTTTTTTTTTTTTTTTTTTTTTTTTTTTTTTTTTTTTTTTTTTGCTTTTTTTTGTCCTAGGTAAGCTACACACATATAGACAGAAGAAGAGATTTTAACTGTTGCCAGTAAATATGTCTTCATGTGGTTCGCAGTTGCTGCTGTTCGTTGTGTTACTGATGTTTAGATTTTTTTAATTTTGTTGCAGTGTAACTAAAAGGACAGTCTTTCTAACAGAAAAAAAGCAAAAAAAAAAAAAATAGTATTTAGTTAAGGGTTTTCAGCACTGAACTGAATTCTAAAGCATATTGAAAATTTTATGTGATCGGTTTGAACTAAAACTCATGCGGTGGGATTACATTATGTTTCCTGAAAATGATAATCTTTTCAGGATTCACTTCTTGCGAGAAGAGTGAACAATGAAATAATGAAATAAATGAAGCAAATGGCATTGTGTGCAGAGCAAGAAAATCTTCACTAATTCGTTAATGAAAATATTCAAAATACGTTTAAACTTAGGAAAAATATATAAATTTTTTCATTAATTTTTTTTCCTTTTTTTTTTTTTTTTTTTTTTTTTTTTTATAGTTATATCGAAACATAAAGACTACAAAAGGATTTTCCTCGCCTGTGAAGCGATGAATTTGATAATTCGAAAATGAGGAGATGCTGCCAAAAATGTAACGAAACATTTTGTAATTATTTTTCAATATTCGTATTGATGTCAGATATCTTCTCATACATATCATAACAAAATATTTGCTTTGGTTTTCAAATTTCGGGAATCTTTTCATTTGGAGTTTAAGTAGAAACTACTCACATGTGGCTTTTTCAAGTTCATTAGTATTGAAGCAGTTTTTACTTTTCAAACTAATTAGGCACAGATTCGTATGCACATCGTTTTTATAAATTAAGCAATTTATGGGAAGAGCGGCCTAGATGCAAAGACACAAGTGTTCATGTTCTTCGCTGCAGGGAAATTGTTGTTTAAACAAAACATTTATTTTAAAAATTTGATGAAAGAAAGAAAGTAAAGAGTTTTCAATTGTTGTTGATTCGGGTTTAATTTAACCGATGAAAAGCATTCGATTTGATAGCATAATAAAGATTAGGTCTAAGTTTGCAAAATTGTAAAATATAAAAAGAATTTTTTAATAATTGCGATAGTGTCTGTCCACTCCGTCACTTCACTCCAAGGCAAACCTTTTGCAACATTTAGACTATAAGCTCTACTAATTCTATTAGAAATGCTTGCATCTATATTTTCCCGAAAAAAATGCTAGCAGAGCGATAACTGTAAACTGTAAAACTAAGCCCATTAATTATATATACTCGTAAATTCTTAATTATATAAATTTGCATAGTCAAAAATTAGGCTTTTGTAAAGCAAAGTATTTTTTCGACATATATATATATATATATATATATATATATATATATATTTGCAAAATAAAATTGTATTGAAAGCTCTTAGCTTACAACACCAGAGGAAGAATGCATAGAAGAAGTTAAAAAGGAAAAAAAAGAAGAAAATATACATAAATCCTAACATCTACTTAGATAAACTAGTATATGTTGCTCAAGTATTTGCATAGATTCATTTTATGTGACTTAGTCATTATGTATTAAAGTGGTGTGTTTGCATGTGTGTGTGTGTGTGTGTGTGTGTGTGTGTATGCGTGCGTGTGTTTAGCTTGTATAGTAGTATGTTCGGTCTTTATACTGTAATATTTATACATTTGTAAATAGCATTTGCTGTGTGTTTTATGTACTTTTATGGATCTGTGGACGTATGCAGACACATACATAAGTTTCAGCATATATATATATATATATATATATATATATATATATGTATATATATATGTATATATGTATATATGTTTGCATTAGTATATATGGAAAACTCTTCCATAAAATTTTTAATTTTCTTCTTATTTTTCTCTTATTTCTCGAACGACGATGTTGGAAGTTTTACGTCCTTTGGTTAGTTAGTGCATTTGTTTGTTTGTTTGTTTGATCTTCTTGTTATTGTTATTGTTATTGTCGTTGGCTATTGCTTGTTTGTCTCTTTCTACTGAATATACTGCATTTTAGACAAATGCCAAGTATCGAATTCCAAAAGTTGTATTGACCTCCCGTTACACATCAAAAGCATATATTTTTGTATATATATAATGTTATGCATGTTATCTATGTATATATATATATATATATATATATATATAAACATGTATGTATGTATACGTCGGTGCGCGTGTGAATGCATATTTATATATATATACATATTTATATATATATATATATATATACATATTTATATATATATATATATATATACATATTTATATATATATATATATA
>KK502402.1:3649279-3663438 GCA_000688735.1 Glossina austeni
CAAGAGAAATAAAGAAAAACTACACTAATATAGTTTTTGTGTGGATGTGTTATGCATATATGTGCAGGTGTGTGTGCGCGTGTGTGTGGTAAACATTGTTATTGCTTTCACGGTTAGTAACGACTATGACGATGACGACGGCGACAACGACAACGACAACGATGGCAATGACGACGACGACGACAACGACAACGACAACGACGACGACGATGATGATGATGAGGGTCAGTGTGGATCAGTGTGGATATGATGACAACATTGGGTATACTTAAGTACACATAAATGTAACTAACCGCCAGAGAGTGAAAAATAATACGAAATCTATACATATATACCCATATACATATATACGCATGTTTATCCAGAGTTGGTTCCATCAACCATATGTACAAAATATACTCGTACTCGTACTCAACATGCATTTGCGCGCCTTTTAAAAACAAATTTAACAATATGGCGCATGGGAAGGCAAAATGCTTTATAATACAAATGCGTACGTATGCATGCATAGTGTGGTTGTATGTACATAGTTATGACTACATACTTGCATATATATCAGTGTTTAAAAAAGTCTATACTGTTGTTGTTGCTTTGCGTTTTCAAAACAGTGTATGGATGGCGACGAGCTGGTTACCCAACGCCAATGTCTTTGCTAAAGCTGTTCACTTCAGTTCAGTTCAGTTCAGTTCAGTTCAGTTCAGTTTAGTTTAGTTATATTATATTGTGTTGTTGTTGTTGTTGTTGTTAGAGCTTTTGATCATAATAACGACGATGATGGTAATCATCATGACGATGACGATCGTCAGGCTTAACTTTGGTAATGCTTGATTTTATTTGTGTATATGCAAACTTATGTACGTATGCTATATTTATACGTGTATCTGCATGCATGCACTCATGCCTGCTTACGTATGGTTTGTGTATGATTTTTCGAATTGTTTGCTCTTATTGCCGTAGCGTATAGAAAGCCAAGTATGACCTGTGTCAATGGCCGCTAATATATTTACGTGAGTGTTCTTAACATAAAGTAACATACATACACATGCGCATACATATATGTAAACAGACACAAGCGCACAGTTGTTTAAAGCCATCATCAGCGTCGTCACCATCAACAATAACAGCAGCACCAACAAACACCACATAAGACTTGCTATGGAAATATTCGCTAATAAAATGAAATAAAAGAAAATAAATATACACGTATGTATACATATTTCATATATATATATATATATATATATACTTTACATATATTTAAAGAAAAGAAATCTTGATGATTTCGTAACGATCATGTTGTACATGAAAAGGTGATTGAGAGAAGTATCACCGCTGTATCAACACAAACTAAGGACTAAAAAATTAATATTCGAATTTTCCGAATTTAATTTTGGCCATGTAAGTAAGCCATGAATAAACAGCATGTGCTTGAACATTTTCACGGACTGAATTTTATCTTATCCAACTTCATATACTATCATTGACCTGACAAATACTTAACGTATTGATTTGATGTGTATGTATGTGTATGCATTCATTTCAATCTCCATAAATTAATTTCAGCAATTTTTTACTTTGAATTTTTGCACATTTTTGACTTTATTTAGTCATAAAAATACGTGAAATTGATTGACTTTCTAAACTCTTTTTACACCTTTACGTACTGCTGTGTACTGTTCACATTATTTGTTAGTTCACGAAATTTGTCGTGCAAATAAAGAACAAGCTTGTCTAAAAAGTGGACACGTATGTGTCCATAGATCGGCGATTGAATCTTCACCCCTTCTATGTATGTATCAAATCATGTTTCAAAAACGGAAAGTTTTCAGAAATCGTTTGCAAAGAAAAATTTCAAGTTTGCCTCCCACTTAATCCTGATTTGCTACTTATAGGTATATATATATATATATATATATATGCATATAAACATCGATATTTTAAAAAGTATTTGAAATTTTGCATTAATTCGAGCAATTTTGGACTTTTTGTTGCACCAAAAAAATACCCGTTACATTAATTGATGACAACTGACGCGAATGCGGATATAAAAAATAATTTCTTACCCGATTTTCCAAGGTATGAATTTAAAATCCCATAAACATGTATGTCCCATAAGTCATGTCCTGACTAGCGTCGCATTTTAAGTTGAGTTAATTTCAACTCGCAAACCCACCGCAAAACCAACAAACAAGCTGTGTGAAGAGTGAGTAGGTTTCCCTTTAGAAGAATTTTACATTTTTAGATATGTATAATCACGCACCTCAGAAGTAGCGTAGTGATTAAAAGATCGATCGTTTATTTTTATTGCTCTCTGCTATTTTTTTATTCATATATAAGTTTGGCTATGCATCCCCGTGTTAACGCTCTTTTCGCCGGTGTTCCTGTCTGTTTGTGTTCGATTCGTTTTTTTTTTTTTTTTTTGAATGCAGAGGCAATTGAAAAGAAATGAAAATATTCGCAAATTGGTCACACAGGCGCAAAATGCCGGCATCACTCGATCGGCTGCAATATTCAACACCACCAATAATAACAACAACAGTAAGAAAAACTAAAACGACACTAACGGCACAGCATCAATACAAATCTGCTTTGTTGCCAACTTTGAACGCAACGTATGATTATAAATATTACACAAATACATATAGTTGCAAACATATGCATGCAGACAAGTGAAAAGAACGGCCAGCTAGTCAGTCAGTCACTTAAGCAGTCAAAGCTATTTTAATGTTGTTGGTTGTTTGGTTGGCTGGTTTGTTTATGGTCGGCTTTGTTAAATGTTTTGGCAATGAAATCTACCCACTTTTCTACTTTTTCCTGTCCGTCCATGCGTCTGTCCGTCGTTTTGGTTTACTCCGCTTTGTTTAGAAGTTCAGTTCAGTTAAGTTCAGTACAGTTCGTTTTGTTGTTATTATTTGTCTTTTCTGGCATTGATCTTCACATGTGAGCTATTTTTCTTGTTTTCTTTTTTCTTTTTTTTTTTTACGTTTTCTTGCTCCGCAGTTTATTGTTAGTTGTAGTTGTATGCGTGTGTTTTGTGCATTTATGTAGTTGTTTGTCGCATCCTATCGGTTTTCGTGGTGCCTATGTGAAATGTTTACATTTCCAGGCGACTATGTCGATTTATTTGAATTTAATCTCTTTTACGTATGTATAACTTTAGTTGTTGTGTCCTTTGCTTTAGTCGATCGGTTGGTAGGTAGGTTGTTTGTTTATCAGTTAGTTTATATGTCTTGCTTTTATTTCTATTTTTATTTTTATTTTTATTTTATTTATTTATTTATTTATTTATGTTTTCTTTTATAAATCCACATGTCTGTATGTGTATGTGTATATAAAGACGATCTTCAAATTATTATTATTATTATTATTATTATTATTATTATTATTATTATTATTCTTGTTGTTGTTGTTATTGTTGACATCAGTTATACTTGCGATTTAACTGAGATTTTTCTTGGTTACCTTGATGCTTGCCCATAAACATAAGTATAAATGTTGTTGCATGTGTGTATAAGCGTTTGTGTATGCGTATGCGTATGAGACACTGTGCAGAGCAGATTGAGCCAACTATATTCTTGCTCTTGTTATTGTTGTTACTATAATAGCCTTTTTGCTTTAAGATGTTTGCTCATCTTTATTTGCTTCGTTTAATCTGGAAGCTGCAAGTTCGAGCATTTGGTATTTTCCTCTACGCTTCAACTTTCATTTAAAAAATTCATTTCGCATTTATCTTCATTCCCCGACACAGCATGTTAAATTAATTATTGCGTTTGCAACACATATCGTATACGTATAATTCATATTTTATTTCATTTATTCGCACGTAAATTCAAATAAAGTGAAAGCCGATCTAATGAAAAAAACATAAATCTCAACGTACGACAGTTAGTAGTAGTGTAAGTTTCCTTAAAGAAAAAAAAAAAAAAAAAAAAAAATAAAGTATAATAAGGTTTCATAAATATAATAAACACTTTATATTATATTATTATACATTATATATGTGGTTTCCGTATGTCTTATTATTATTGATAATTGAAATACGATTTCTGTATAAACGAATCACTTTCAGCGACCGAAGACAAAAAGAATTTTTCCATAATTTTCTACGATGGAAGGCAATGTAATAGAATAATAATAATGGTCGCAATTCTCGTTAAGAATTAGTTCTGAACGGTATTACAGAATGACTTCATCGGAGCCATTCTCATCAGGCATCTTTAAGTTAAGGGCAAGTCTCCGGCAAGCAGTGTAACTACTTGAAATAGCGATAGAGAACGACAGGAAATGAATGTAATTCAATTTGCTCTCGGCCCTCTATCCTATCAATGGTCATCTCAGTGCGGCTACAGTAATGCATTTTCGTTTAGCGATGCCTTTAAATGAATATAAATACTTTTTAAATAAATCTTTTAGTACAGGACACATGCATTTTGTGGCCCGAAAGTAATTGACTGAGTTTTGGAACACATTTTCTTTCAATATATTGTTTGGCCATTATTTGTGGAATGCAATACATACATAGTTGTATGTATACCGTACAGAAATTATTAATACTGACTACGGAAATGTTGAACCCTCGGTTACGTTTCGTGTACGTGAGATGAATGTTCCCCCTACCTACGACTTTTCTAAAAGATCTGTGCTTTATGGGCTGGTAGTGATTTTAGTGATAGAGAAAATTGCGTTGCATTGCGTTACCATCAGTAGAGGACGCTAGAGAAACATGATTTCGACTTGGACCGTACATCTCGTGACACAGTCAATTTATTGCTTATTCGAAAATGAGCTTGCCACCACGATAATTCGATATAAATCCATTGGTTTAGGGCAGTAAACCTGAAACTGTCAATGATCCTTTTTTCCAAGATCGTGAAGAAGATTTTCGTGTTATTGTTTTTCATGTAAAAGTGACCTTCCAAAAGTCGAGTCGAACAGCTCATTTATCAATTAATATATGAAAAGAAAAGAAATATTCTTCTTCTATCTAGTTTTTATTACATACTAAAAAGTATGACTAAGCCATTAGGTTGCAACTATCTAATCGTTATTCATTTGACGGAAAAACGGAAAAACTTAAAGTTTCAGAAATTTTTTTCGTGTAATGAATTTTTACTTATTTACTTTTATTCGAGAACGTTGAAGGCGTTTCTTGAGCCAAAAAATAGTTTTTCTCTTGAAAGGCAAACGTTTCGGTGTATGAATATAGAAATGCATGAAAAAGCGTTAACTCGTATCGTTCTAAGGTGTAAGGATTCATATAAAAACCGCTAGTTTTTTTATTTTTTATTTTTTATTTTTTTTTATGAATTGTATCGCTCTTCAGTTAGATAATATTTTCGCAATACTGCTACTTCCATAAAATTTTGAACCGAATTTTAATATTAATACCGAATTTTAATATTAGAACCGAATATTAATATCGGAGCTATTATAGTTTACTCCTTCCGTGATAAACGCATCCCTGCCATTTCAACAATAATTTTTTTTTTTTTTTTTTTTTTTTTTTTTTTTTTCTTTGACTTAAACAAGCAAATCAACCGAGCTGACTAAATTGATTCGTTATTTTACGCTATCAATAGCATATATATGGCGTACGGTTCACAGGGGATTTTCTATGTACCTTTTCTTACATTTTATTAATGTCATCGATTTTATTACCGATTCTCTGTTATATTCTTAATTCAATTTTTAAATGATTATTTCTATATGAACTTGAAGTTATACGGTTTTTGATCCGACACAATTTAAAGTTCAATTATATATATATATCATGAACATGAGTGTAAAGTTACGCATTAGCATGTCAAAGAAATTGAAAGAGAGCTACACGGTTTTATAATATTTGTTTTTCTTACTCTTTTTGCGGTACGTTTAACGGTACTATGATGATGAGAACGAAAAGCCGAGGAGGAGAATGATAGGGAATGATCGAAGTGCGAGAGGTGTGTTACTTGACAGTTAAGTGTTACGCCTTCATCGAATGTCTATTGACGAATCGCAATTAAAGTATGGTTTACCGGTCTGAGAATCAAAGCACGCTTTGTCGACCTGATAGTCGCGCTTCTTATAGCGATCTAATTACTGGGCAGTCCTTTTACTCGATAAATTTTCGTATGATATCCGCTTAGGATTCTTGAAATTTTATTGCTTGTGAAAATTTAAAAGCCTTTCACAGATTTTCATTTCATTTTACCCGGTTTTTGGGGTATCGCTTTCGGGTATTCCTTTACTTATACTTTACTTATTTTCTGCATATTGTTGCCTCTTTGTAATTGTTTTTGGAAAAAAGAAAAGAAGATTACTTACACTTACACTGTTGTACATGTAGGTCTGCCAGAATTCGTCGCCAAACTGATATACATCTTTGACTTGTGATGCTTTTACTTTGAAATTCATATTATTAAGTTTCGTTATGTTGTTACCATTCAGGGAGAGCCAGGAGTGATTTAAAAATGAGAAAAAAAGCAAACAAAGAAGAGGGCGAATAAGAGAGGCAGACAAGGAGAGAGCGAGAAAGAGAGGAAGAGGAAGAGAGAGAGAGAGAGAGAGGAAGAGAGAGAGAGAGAGAGAGAGAGAGAGAGAGAGAGAGAAAGAAATGAAGAGAGAAGGAGAGACGGGAGTTAATAAAAATTCCTTAACTTTATTATAGCCAAACATGCTAAACCCAACCAAGAAGGACTTAAATCATGTTTTAGTTGCTTCATGGCTGACGCAAATAAATATTCTCGGCTTAGTAACTATGGCCAGTTATATATGCATATAAACATATATATATATATATATATTCTTATTATATTTATATGTATATATATATATATATATATATATAAATGATAAATATATGCATACTATTATAGTATGAATCTAACACATTTAATTAATTGATGACTTTTTTCTCCATTTCAGATACTAGATCTTCTTTAATATGAATATGGTAAGTGATTTTATTTAAACGAATGATGTGTGCAAAGTTTTTTTTTTTTTTTTTTTTTTTTTTTTTTAACTATTTTTAAACTCCAAACGATAATATGTTGATATGGATTTGCAGCACCTACACAATTTATTTATATATGAATTGCTATTTATAACGAGAGGCAACTCAGTAGAAAGATATCTTTTTTATGTTTGCATTGCAATACGTATTTGCACAGTATGGCATCTAAGAAGTTAACTTGATTCGCTTTCTAAAATGTTAAAAGTTCACATTTCTTACAACATGGATAGAATTTGTGTTGTATGTGTGATTACTGCTATCGTCAATTTTGTATTCATTCATATATTTATTTATGCTTGCAACGAAATCGCTCTCTATACAATCGCGTACATATAAACAGCGCACTTTCTTCCTTACAAAAATAAATACAAAGTCTTATCGAGAAATTAAAAAAAAAAAAAAAAACAAAAGGAAAGAAAAGAAAAGAAAAACATGATCTTCATAATATTTTCCCGTTAATTCAAAATGTAATCTAAATTGCATAGAAAACTTTTATAAAGTGTATTGCGTGGATGTTGGGGCCGTGTGTTCTTTCTATTTGTGCACATACATTGTGCGGTCACACTTTATTATATCTGTGGCGATTGCGGCCTTTTTCCATGCTAATCTGCTTGCAATAATAACCTGCATAATAGTTTTGCAAAATTTAGACCCGATATCTGAATTTTTGCGATCACGAAAAAATGTTTGCCATAGACTTCAAAGAGATTACACAAGCCGGACAAACGGACAGATAATCGTACAGTCAGTCGTACGCTTAGATCAATTCAGATTTTCATACTGATCAACAATATATAAATTTTATAATATCTTCTATAAGTCTTCTTTTGATCTGATTGAGTGCATTTTGTAAAGTAAACCGTCTCTTTTTCGATTAAGTTTGAATCGTGGAATTGTGATTTTTATGATAGTATGGGTTTTATTGATATATTCTTAAGAGATCTATTTAAAAATTATTTACAGGAACTTATATCTACAACGCTTTTATTCTCGTTCTCGGGTCATTCGAATATTGCAAATCAACTCCCGTGACCCGATCAATTTTGCCTTCCGCAAATATTCTGCTAATAGCTATTTATCTTTTCGCGATTAGCCAGCTGTGTAAGGTGGATAAAGCGTCATAATTGTGTCTTTGGGTTCTCCATTCTTTGGAATTTTGTTTCTTGGTGCGTTTTCATGAAAACTCAAAGCGCCAAAGAATGGGCGAATTTCGTAACAATATCATAATCCTTTCCTTCGCTAGTGGATATTAAAATCAATTGTTCTTTCTTTCCTATTCATTCCTTATCTCAACCTATATAGCGCGAATTGTCTATTACCATTTGTCATCGCCGGCACATGCTTCGCGAAATGTCTCCTTCGGTATAGAATATTAAGCAGACACCTTTGACACCTTTGTAAAATTGATTTTTCTTTGCGTGTTCGTTACTGCATCGAGATTCTGCAAATTCTCCATACTTAAGTTAAGTTCCAGACGCTGCCCTGACCGTTCCAAAGCTTTAATACTTTCAGGTGGAAAGTAAATAATTTATAGCCCTTTCCGAAGGAATTGAGTTCGTCTTGTGTACAAAAATCCAATTCATTGGCAAAAGGGCGGAAGTATTTTTGGAACGTTTTTGAACCTTACCCCGCGACAGGGCAAACCAGTCGAAAGCATTTTACTGTACGTTTGGCGGTCTTCTGCGTCGTTTTTGACTGATTTAAAGACTGCCACCTTACCTTACCTTAGATCGTAAGCTCTCCTGTGTTGAAAATTCTACCTCGCTTGAAATTTAAATCCGGAACTCGGAACGCGGAACCCGCGACCGACCATTGAGTTGTTTGTCGCGATCCTTTTCCCAGGCGCCTACTCATGCGGATAACTGATAAGTATTTTATGTAAAAAAAGTCGCATTTACATCTTTTTTATGCAATTTTTTTTACAAATTTCAGAGCGCACTCTATACGCATGAATCGTCAAGACAAGTGCAAAATATGTGTAAAATGATAACCGTACAAACTGTATTTTCTGGTGAGATGCTGTTAATTTTGATTTTGAGTCCTTTAATTAAATAAATGAAAAAATTTAATTCAGAATTTTTTGATTGAAATTTGCACTATTTATACGTCCATGGCTGTATGCTATATTGGGTATAAGGTGTTGGCATTTTATATGTACAGTGTACGTTCAGTGCGTTTATTTGTTCGTGCGTAGGTGTTGTATTGACATTTGTAATCACAATATGACATGTTTTCATTCTATTTCATTTTATTTGTGCTACTTAATGTGACGTCATTCGTAAAAATGTCATCAGAGTGGGTCGTGAGTAAAAATATTCCAGTTATTTACTATATTTTTTAGCAATGGCATCGTTAGGCGGATGAGTTAACTAAGTTTACTATTTCGTTCGCTAGCTTCAGCTGGTTGTCAGTCAATCATTTTTTTTTTTAATGTTTTTATCTTTTTTTTTTTTTTTTTTTTTTTTTTATAATTGTTTTTTCATTATTTTCTTTTTTTTTGTTTTTGCCTTTTTTTCTCCTAAATGCATTAAAAAATGTACAAAATCGATTTTTACAAATTTCTAAATTGGTTTCTGAAGTTTGATTGAATTTTTTTGATGCGTTGTCGCGTTGCATATAAACACATATACGTATGTTGCTGTTGTTGTTGTTGTTGTTGGTGTTGGTGTTTCTGTTGATTGAATATCAAATTCTCAATTCTCAATTGCAGTAAAGTAGAGGCGATTAGTTTGGATATACGCATTTTGATGGTTTCACAAGGCCATTGAGGAAACATTTAGAACTATCAAGTAGGATGATGTTAGCTTATAACACTTGTTCATACATCCTGAATATGTCCTGAGTACATAAGCAAGTATTTATTATTTAATTAAGTGCATATACTCTCATCATCCGATATTTATAATTTTTCAAAGACTTGACACAATTTTTTCTTTTAAGTTATCAGGATTATCCTGCAGATCATTCGAATTTGTACTAAAGGCGGTTGTTTTTGTTTACAATACCGTCGAGTGCTCTACCATGTTTATAGTAACAGCAAAAAACAGCTAAACAGCTAGTTTTGTGTTTCAAAGAAAATTTTTTATATGGTATCGACAAAAATGCTTCAAAAGCTCTTACGTTTACTTAACTTTTCTAAAAAGCCGCACGTATTGACGGTTTTCAACTCTCAAAGAAGCTTAAGAAGCGGTAGGAGACGTGCCCTGCTTCCTAGCCAGCGTTCAGCAACAGTAACGAAGGTTAACAAAAATTAAGAACGCTGTCGTATAAGTGTTACGGGAGTTGCCTTAATAGGTGGGCATACCTTGCAATTTCTCCCATAATACCTTCAATTTGGATATCAAATACATCATCGAAAGAGTTAAACCTGCGTTCAGCGTTGGGAACTGGTTTTACCTGCTGGTTTTCTGCTCTTCGAAAGTGAACATTTGGATCAATTGAGAGAAAAATTCTCGCGTGCCTAAAAGACTATGTCAAGTACTTGTTTAGTTGTATTGCAAGCGATAGTATCTCCTTGGGGGTCGGCATTAAACATTTTGAAGAATAATTTTTTTCCTTTTTATACTGATCTGTACTGTACTGTCTCGATACTGTAGAAGCAAGCGTCACAGACGCTGCAGAATATGTACATTCTTCGTCAGCACCCAATTCCGAATGGATTTAAGCATGTCCGTCTCGCCGTCTGTCTGCCTGTGTGTGCTGTCTACTTACCGCAAGAACATTTGAAGTTCTTGCACGCGGGTTGGCATTGAAAATGGCCAAAATCGGTACAAGGACACGTGCATAGTAACACCTAAACTGAAAATATCTCTGCTTTTTAGAAGGAGTAAAACATTGGTTTTCTGCTCTTATTACTCATAAACTACCGCAGAAAAATGTACAAAAATTTGAAGGTATATTCTATGGGTGATGTTGGGGTACTTGTATAAAAATTGGAAAGGGCCACCCAACGTTATAATATATCAAAATTTAATTTTTTTCTTCAATATCTTTATAATGCGCGGAAGCAAGCTTCGACAATCCCATAAAGTATATTAATTCTTGAACACTTTCAAATTCGGAATGCATTTAAGCATGTCCGTCTGTACTCCTGTTAGCTCGTCTATCTGCCCGTGTGACCAACTGTAAAATATCTGTGGTACACATTCTCCCATTTGCAAAGAGGAAGATATCGCCTATAAATTTTTGCAAAGAGTTTGAATATGGCTCAGCCAGATCGAAGAGCACACCTACTACGCCTACAGGTCTGTACAATCAAAACTGAGAATTTCTACAAAATTATTCTAGAAGAATAGCAAATATAGTTCACGCCTATCCGATATATATGGAATATGCGAATTTTGTATTTTTCCTTTTTTTCAATCTCTCATAGAACAAAGATGATGGCTATAGAAGGTTCGGTCGTAACCGAATATACTTTTCTTACTTGCTTTATTTCTTTATATGTGTGAATTTATTGTATGTAAATATCTAATATTCATCTTAATTATGACCTCAGGCCTACGGGCAAATTGGCAAAATTAGGTCGTCATTATGTAATTTGGATTACTACAGATACGTTCCAATTTTATTGTGCGAATATTCATGACAAGAGGAATTTTAATACTGATGTTAATTTGTTAATCGATTTTGAATCAATGGATAATTTATTATATTTTACACTAACAATGTAATCGATACGTTGCTTAGTCATTTCGAATCTGCATCTTACTCTTCTTAGATTCATTATAATTCCAAGTGTATTAGGCACCGAAGTCTTTGCTATTTATGCGAATTTATGTTTACTACTCATAAGATTTATTCATCAAAGTAATTATTGCTATTGCTAAACACTTTGTCATTAGATGATTTTCACGACTGTCAAGCAAAAAAAAAAAAAAAAAAGAGTTCGTTCTGAGTATAATAATCGATATCACGATCTTAGTATGCCGTTGAATAAGAGAAAATCAAGTAAAATTATGACTTGACAATGAAGGTAAGTAAAAAAATACTTTCCGCGATATATCTACGCCCACAGACGAAGGACGGTCTCTTTTTTTTTGGCTTCCATTAAATGTTAACTGTTGTCCAGTCCTATCGGATCTCAGCTCAGAATAATACATGTTTTCAGCTGAGATGCCGTATACGCTGTCACCTGTGTCGTCCATCTAACTATTTACGTACTGATATATTCCTATATAATCCCTAAGCTTCTCAAACTTAAACGAGGAACCTTTGAAGACGAAATGAGGGCCAACTTCGACCCATAATATGTATTAGATTTTCATATTTACGTAATCCACTGGTAATATTGTTACGTACTGGCAGTTTTCAATGCTTTATTTTCGATACACACTACCTTCCCCATTTTTATTATTACATAAGCATATATACCTACCATTCTCATATAATTCAAATTTGATTGCATTGTCGCACTCTACCGTGATTTACAATTTACGCTAAGTTTACATTTCAACATAATATCACACCTAACCTAGTTAAGATCGCCTAATTTAGTTGTAACGCACATAGTCGTAATTCCAATAATAATCTACTTTAATTGTATTAATTGCTTAAGTTAGCATTAAATTATTTATTATATAAGACACAAACCCTTCCTCGATTTTGGTCAGAAGCAATTTAGATTTACATGAATAAATAAAGATTTAATTTTAATCAAAAGACTTTTATTATTATGTGTGCGGATTCACTGCAGCATTAACTGGTGATGTGCGGTCAACTTATATTTCGCACTTAACTTGTTTTTTCAATTCATATCAAATTTTAATTTCCATCAGCAATTTTCCATTTCAGCTCAATTGTATGCTAGTTCCATAATACGTTGTTTAATAATGTAATTCTCAGATACTTTCCTGTGTGTTGTTCCACTGACATATACGGCGAATTCGCTCGAAATAGAAATATTAGTCTTAAAGGAAATTAATCTTGAGAGATAAACATGCGTTTTTAATATTTGATAGGGTAAAAGAAGTTCGCCTCATTCGCAAACTTAAAAGTACTGCCAGTTAAATTAAAGCTTTTTGAAATCATTCAACATATCATTTGATAACTCTCTGATTTGCCTCATACATGGCAACACTGGATAAAAAGGATGTTCGTGTTTTGCAAAAAACATTGTTTTTTGATAGAGAAAATTACCGATCAAGCCAAATAGTGGCTTGATAAGAGTTACAGGGACTCTGCACCAGAGAAATCAATTATTACCGACACATATGCTGAATTTAAGCGCGATCATACCAAAGTCGGCTGTTGTTGCACAAGTGATAAAAAAATGGTTCGCAAAATCAGAAGAGTTGCTGAAGAGAAAGCTGAAGTTGCTTAAGACAATGGACACCTTAATGATATCAGAAGGCATGAAGATTTTAAGATTTCTTTAAGAACGCCCTGACCGAAGTGGGTGCCGCGTTTGCTCTTACCGTTTCCTCAAATGCAAAGACGTGTCAATGTTTCAGAGCATTGCTTGCAACTATTCAAGCGAGGTAAAAACCTCTTCCTGCATCGGTATGTAGAAATGGATGAAACGAGGATACATATCTGAGTTAAAACGATTGTCAGCTGAGTTGACGGCAGCCGGCGAAAGTCCTTTAAATGCGACCAAAAACTCAAAAGTGACTTGGCAAGATTATGGCCATATCCATATTTTGGGAAGAGCATGGTGTTTGGTTTAGCGACTATCTTGAAAACGGACAAAGGAGCAATAGCGAGTATTAGGTAGATTGAGTTCAGAAATGAAGGAAAAAGTGCCTCACAAGCGAATAAAAAAAGTATTGTTTGTCACATGCCGTACGTCGATGAAAGCCGTTACTGGCGAACGAGATGAGTGTGGAAATGAGTGAAATGAGAAAAATTAATATTAAAAATATTTCGAGATGAAAATAATAACGATTTCAAATCAAATAAAAAAAAAAAACTAAGAGCAGCTCAGTTTGAATAAGTGCTAAAAATTTTTAAGGAAAAATAAGGATTTTGGAAAAAGTCTAAGATTCTGAAGATTGTAGAAGGAAAGGAATATGGCGAACGTTTTCTTTTTTGTAAAAGTGGACAGATTTTGAGTGCGGCTAAAAACAATAAAAGGTCGTGACTAAAAAATATATACATTTATATATATATATATATATATATATATATATATATATATATATATATATATATATATATATATATA
>KK502402.1:3671512-3682393 GCA_000688735.1 Glossina austeni
AAAAAAAAAGAAAAAAAAAAAAAAAAAAAAAAAAAAAAACCAAAGTCAAGAATCAAAGATATATTAGTTTCTACAATTTGAACAAAAAAGGAAAACCAAGTCAACGTATCAAAGGAAATTGCGACATGTTTTGAGGCATCGAGATTGCATTTATATTTTGAATAAAATATCGTCGAAATGTCCTCCACACTTTCACCAGCATACTGACGCACACGATGCCTCCAATTGTTAACTCTATTGTATCCAACTTTAGTTGCTTTATATCTGCGGTAGCCTGATAAATGGTCTCTGGGCTAAATGTCCCAAAGTTTCCAAGTTGCCAGCATAAACGTGGACGTCGATGAAGCCAAAGACCATAATTGTGCTGCAACTTTGGCACAATTTTTTAACGATATCGAAACGGATAGGGATCGTGAGTGTCGCTCTTAATGACACGCCATTAACAATACATTATGCTGTTCGTTAAAAATTGACGTGATTTCTAAATCCGGCAGCTATTAATCATTCTTGCATTAAACAAAATACAATACTTAGACATTAGTGTTTTGTGTGCGTATCAAAATTTATGCACAATTGTAAAAGTCTTCATTTACATTCTTTAAGGATGTAAGGTATTAAAGGATTGGTTTAAATAAATTTAAAAAAATTCCTTTTTGGGTTATTTTATTTTATTTTATATTATTTTGTCTGCTTTTCACTATATAGATATAAAATGGAGAAAAGGTAATGCTGTGTGGATATAATTATGATGTCAGGATTTATAATAAACACGATGTCGTTAATGCCGTTTATAAACACGTAACGTGTACATCACAGTACATGTGGATAGCATCACAATTGAATAAACTACATATTAAATTAAATGTAAAAGAAACTAATTATAAAATTAAATAATTCGATAATAACTTTTTTTTTTTTTTTTTTTTTTGGTGTTTTAGTTGCATTGCTTGATTACTTCCTCATTTCGAACAATTTTTCTTATAGAATAATTAGCAAAACATTTCTTTAATAATTTCGTTAACAGAAAATAATTAAAATTACTTCTGCTAGTAAACTTTTCGTTGAATTTTTTATATTCATTATCATATATGATATAATCACGCCGTGTAAATTCGTGTAAATTTTCAACAGCCAGTCTGTTTATGAAATATTCTAGAAGTGAAATGTAAAAATTTATATTCAATCGTATTAACTTCTTATGTTTCCGATGCCAATAATTAGTTGTAGCAAGTTTTCATTAACAATAAATTAGGCAAAAACAAGTAAAAACATTATGCATGTAATGGCTTTTCAAAATAAGTTCTTATACGGGAAATAATCGATAAAAGTGGTGCGACCCGAACCGTTTTCATTAGCATTTCTCTTTGGGCCATAACACGTTAGTGCACCAAATAGATTGACCACAAGAAAACAAGATGGACAGATGGACAGACATGCTTTAATCAAATCAGAAAGTGATTCTATACGAAAAGAGTAAATTAAATTTTTTCAAAGAATTCCAATCTCCAGAATAATTAGATAAGCCGAACGCAGTTGTAATCAAACATTTCGGAATATAAAAGGGAAATACATATATACTTTCACTACACGCAATGTATTCACTGCTAAATCATTGCTCAACCTTTAAAAATTGATGTTCAGCTAAAAAGTCATCTCTCTCTATGTCCATCAGTCAGCGCATTCTTAAAGTTCTTAAGGTAACATAAATGAAGAGGCAAACTTCAAATACGCTCATGTGCCCCTAAGCGTCCCAATATAAATTTCAATTAATTCCATAAGTCATATTTAGCAATAAAACGCTCTATACGTTTATAAGCTCAAATATGAAACAGGATCAGTTTAAAATTGAATACGCAAATAATTGAAAAATTAGTGCATGGACATGAGAACGTTTAGAAAAGAATTCTTATTAATTAATTCGTTTCTATTTTTTTCTTCTTTTTTCCTTACTCGTTTTTACATTAGTAGCACTTGTTGAGGCGAAGATTTAATTATAATCGAAAAATTTTATCAGTGATTTCTTATTATTTGAATTATGAAACTATATGTGTGGCACTCACTGTGCATCTGTACAGTGTACCTACATACGGACAAACGCCATATATATTTTTAAAATGGTGATAATATTGTCAATCTGCATATCAGTGTACATATGTTTGTAAAGAGTCTTTATATATGTAAGTGTAAACGCATTCATGTGAATATAAATAAAAAAGTATGAAAACAAAAAAAGTATATAAACTGATTTTTTATGCTTTTATGCTCGCTTATATAGACCGCTTAAAATATACAAGCAATTACATATATATATATATATATATATTTGGATTGTATAGCATATATATATACATATATATATATATATGAAATTGTATTTATATGCATGCATAAATACTTTTATATGTGACTACATATATGATATGTAGGCATACATGCATGTATTATGTACATCGCTTAAACAGATATGCATATATATATATATATATATATATATATATATGTTTATGTATATTTTTGTGTTATGTATATGTATATGAAATTTTTTTTATATTTTAACGTCCTTGCGCTGTATGTGACCTGGCACATCGCATAACACATCACACCTAGCTCTCTGATGACAGCCACCCACTGTATGCAGGAGTGAAAAGCAAGAAAAGGAAAAAAATTTCATAAAGAGTAAATTACAGAGCTGTTATACTTTTACACCAATCACCGGAAATTATACTAATGTTTCATTCCGTTTGTAACAGTCGAAATTATATACAAAATCTTTAGATTACATTTACTTGAGTGAATCTATCTGCACTTCAACAGGTCCTTTTCACACACATCCGCATATATTTAACAAGATCGGATATTTAAAATAATATATAGATCTTCGAATAAAATTGATATGATTTTTCATGATAGTAGGGAAATACAGATTTTTTTTTTTTTTGTTATAAATCGTGCAATAAAAACTTAAGGAGACAGAAAAACACTTTAGTTATTTATTTAATTTAAAAATGAAAATTTTCTTTATTTGTTTTCTTTATTATTAATTTCTTCTATTGCTCTCGTGCTTGCTCTGCGGTAATATGTTTAATGTAAGTAAATAAATTCAGTTGTTGAGTTCACAGAATTCGTTGTAAACTATATTTTTACAATACATAGATACCTTCTTTCACTTATTTTGTTTCACTTTAAAGTTGCTTTCTTGCTTTTGTTTTTTTTTTTCATTTTGGGCAAAATAATGTTTGCTTGCTATGGTATACTGACTGTTCTGCCGGGAGATTTTATAATTTTTCATACGGTTTGTCAAACAATTTGTTACATTTTCTTGGATCCTTGCTGCTGCCAGGCGAATGAATTTTTTTTCTTTTTCTCCTTTTTTTTTTTTTATTATATAAAGACAATAAGTATTTTTTCGTATCTTTTATAATATTTCTATCCATAAATATAGTAGAAAAAGTCATATTAAATATGTTGTTCGTTTTGTAAAACTTTGAAATAAAAATCAACTGCAACTAAGCTCTGCTCTAATACTTCAACGATTTTCAATTAAAGTAATCATCATAAGTGAATGAAATTTGGAAAATGTGATGAAAATAAAAACGAGAGGATCAAAATTTTAATAAAGATCAGAATACATGAATATATTGAACTAATATTTGGCAGAGATTGAGATTGAGATAAAATTTTTGGCTAGGAAAGGATTTAATGAATATTATGCAGTATCTGCATAACAGATGTAATGTTGGAAGAATTTCTTTAGTAATTGGTCCGGATTAACGTCAGGTATCGCAGACGAGACCTAAAAAGAGTTTAACTTTTTCACTAGATTTTTTTTTTTTTTTTTTTTTGTTTCTTTCATTGTGATTAAATGTGTTAAACATTTCAACTCAGTTATATGTAAAGGCGTTTGTTTGTCCCTTTTTTCCATTCTTTAACTTTTTCTGTATTTTAATTTTTATAACGTACTTGCATGTCATACCGTAACTGTTTTCCTTTTAGTTTTTGTTTTCGTTTTATATATAAATATGTGTGTCCATGTCTGTTCACATATACTCAAGTGGGTGTTTGAAAGGTTTCTCGTTGAGTAATTCTTGTGTATGTGTGTTGTGTATGTGTGTGTGTGTGTGTGTGTGTGCGTGTGTGCACAGAAAAGGAAAAGAAGAGTTATACATAAGCGGAAAAATGTACAAACATAAATACATATATAAAATTTATTTATATAAAAAGTATATAAATGCAGTTTTAAATATTTTTTCACTTTTTTTTCCCTCTTTTAATAAATATATGTATATACATATTTTTTTTTTTTTTTTTTTTAATTTATCAAAAAACAAGAGATAAAAAAGGAGAGAAAGAGAGGGAAAGAAATAATGTGAAATACACCTCAAGAATTTCTAGAACGTAAAAAGCGTTATTATGCTTGAATCATATATAGTTCCCGATTTTCTAGTAATCTTTATCGCTTCTCACTTATTTCAATCAAATGTCTAACTAGTTAGAGCAAGGGTCGGTCTATAGTTCCCAACATCGAGCTATTGAACTCGATAGCTTTGGATTATGAACTCACTGTAACGAGTAGTGAGTTTATAGCTGTCAACAAAGTATGTATTCTTTGATGCGACCAAATTACGATCAAGTTTACTTGATATCGGGAATAACAAGTCAGTCGCTGTCCGTTGTCCAAATTTTGCTTATTCTTTGTTGGATTGTACAAAGTGTTGAGCGTAGTTGAGGGTGTGGAATGTTGAATAACTCAAATTCTCGGACAATTTCCAGTAGAACGATTTCATAAATCATTCGAAGATCAGACGAAATCTTTTAATTTATATTTTATTTAAATTTTTCCTTTCAAGTCCAGTGTAGATTTAAATACACTGTTAAGCTGCAATTCTATTAAAGTACGTTATGTTATGTTGTGTAAAAAGAATCCAAAATTAATTTTTAAAATATATTTTCAAGTGTTTCAAGCAAGCATTAGTGTTTGACTCCTCAATCCTCAATACATTTGCTGAACATCTTCAAGAAAATACTATTTTTTTATACACTGGACTGATTTAAAAAGGCTTTTGCGAATTTCAGTTTCGAAACTAGGCAGAATCAGATGAAGTGTTCACGGATATGATTAACCGAAACTTAATCATTTTATCAACGATAAAAAAAAAGAAAAGTTTTTTTTAGCGAAATTTCTCTCCTCCTTGAACTTACTTGCATGCATTAATCAGTCTGATCAAAATTGTAGTAAGACTCAAGTTTTGTTTCGAATGTCGTGGTGTGAAGCCATTCGCTTGAACTATGAGCGGACAATTTCCAATAATCGGATATCGTTGCGAAACCGCCATCTTGGCCTTCTTTAGCTGAACTTGACCATCTTTGAAACCCAAAAAAAAAATCGACTCATCTCACGTGACGTGAAAACGACCCGAAATATCGACTTTTTTTTTAATGAAAGTAAACAAACGAATGTTAATAACGGCCGAAGATTACAAGAGCATTAAATTTAACATCAAAATTCAGTTCAATTGCAATCGAAAAGTCTTATTACGTTTTGATCATAGTGTTGCGTGTGAATGAGATGCGAATTACTTAAAAACAAAATATATCATAACTAATATATGAGATAAGCAAGGATTAGAGGCAATACATTGTCTTCGTGCCCGCTCGTCGCAATGCTTTGCGAATAACACAACATTTATAACATTTGCAAGAGTTGAAAGCTGGCCGTTTTGCTGACTTGTAGCTACGATTGTAAATTGGGAAAAAAGCCAAGGAGCTGATTGAGTTATTAAAGGAACGTATTGCTGGCGCTTGTTTTAGCAATCGCTTGCTAAAATTCTCCGGACGGATCGATTCAACAAAAAAAAAAGAAGAAGAAGAAAATTAACTTTTGCAATTGTTGGTGAAACGTGCAACAAACTTTTCAGATATGTTTTCCTCTTACTTACTTATATATATGATATATATATATACTTGTGTTTCTATTTAGCAATCTATAGAAAAACTACTTCGAAAAAGTAGTAAATAAATTAGAAAATTCTACTTAAGGGGAAAAATGCTACATAATATCTTCGCTGTGCTTTGTTGTTAGGCTGTTAGGCATAGTTTTTAAATAGCGTGAAGTTTTGAATCGCAGCACGTTCTGAAGCAAATCACAATCCCTTATAAATTATATGATAAATTAAGTCACATAATCTTTTCAAATTTCTTTTAGTCAAAAAGTTTTTTCAACTTTGAAAATCGTCGATTTCTATATTTGATGACGAAGCTTGGGAATATAGCAAATGTATCGTTTCGGTATCACAAACGGAAAAGCGCTCATTGCAGATATCATCGCAGATAATGTTAACAAAGCCTTGGCGAACGAAACGTTCTTGGTTAGCTTAGATCGCTCGTTCAGCTGTAACTGTTTTGCTTCTAAAAGTGTTCATCATCGCCAAAATTGAAATGCAATGTAACTCAAACTTGATACGTATGCTTGTGGTTAACGGCGATTAATTAATCATAAGCATGGATCTAGGATCCGCTTGTACGAATATATTTATGAGAAAAGAAAGAATACAATAATCATAAGCATTCTACTGGCTCACCGTTAAATACCCCAAAAATCGACTTTGCTTAATACAGTTATTCATAAAATCACCTTTTAAAATAAGACGTTATACGAGAAGTGGTTGGAAAAAGTGAAAATCCGAACGAAAAAATTAAGCTATACCTCTGGGTCGATATCTCGAAAATTGGTAGCAATAGACTGAAATCGAAAATACAAGAAGCTTAGATCGATTAAGAAAGTAATTCTGAATCGAAGTCCACCGCAAACCCTTTTGGGTGTTACATACTCCTGCACAAACATGTACCACAAGTATTGTGGGGTGCAAAAAGGGTGTAGGGTGTTGGAAAGTCGATATATGAATAACTATAGGGTAATGTAGAATAGTTAATTGGGGGGAGGGGGGGGGGGGGGGGGGGGGGCATGCCCCACTATAATAGTTCTACTTGCTTTAATATGAATATTGGGAAGTGTTTTATGTTAAAGATTACTTGGTAACAATATTTTGTAATTTCGGTTTTATTTTAAGGTTCTCTCAGTTTTTAGCAATTATGAGCGACCTTTTCACCTTTTGGCGACCTTTCAACTTCTCGATGAAAATTTACTCCATATATACACATTCTAGGATAATTTTTGCGACCGCGCGTGTATTACACGCGAATGGACGTACGGACACGGCATGTACCAATGAAAATCTAGCGTTGACCAAAAAACAATCTATCTTACGAAACTGTCTAACAAACACAAACGAAATGATAAAATCGATATAAGGCGTCTTCCTCTGCATGAACGTAAATATATCTTCTTTTGATTGTTTTTAAGGCAGGTCCCACGATAAACATATGGGGACTTACTTGTTTTAAAGTCGGTTTAAAAAAAAAGTTAGTAACAATACTGTGGGTAAGAAAAAAATTCCAGTTGGCGTTATGTCGCCGCTTCGTTGGCTGAAAGTTCCGTAACTAACTGACTATACAGCTCCACACGAATTATGAAATCATTCTTCTAATAATCTTACTATAAAATTTACTTTGTTGATGTTTATAAGCTAACTAAGTGCATTATGTACCGTGTAACGTCCCATGTCCCGTTCTGTGCACTTATTTGCATTATAATAAATGAATAGCGGAGAGTGAATGGGTCAACAAATTTCCAAAAAAATTTATAATTTCAAGTAATTTTGCTTGAACGCAACTTTTATTTGGTCGGTTCTTGTTGCAACTCACGCCGGAAAGTATATTAACTTTATACTGCTTATGCCTTCAATTTTATGAAATTCTCTCCAAAAATGCAGGCTCGTCGTGATTGAAACCGGATGCTTTTCAATCAATTTTGTTAAATATGAAATTTGTTTAATTTTCTCACAATTTAACGAAATCTATACGAGATCCATAAGAAGTTTAAATTTAGATGTTACACCAATTGTTACTTAGACATATACGATCTATTTAAAATTTGGATTTGTTAGATAAAATTGATTGTTGGACAATGGTGAGAATAGGTTCGTATCTAGCTAATGAAATCATATTTTAACCATTAACGTAGAGCATTGTTTTGATTTGAGATTTGATCTAAGTCGCATTAAACTCCTTTCCTTCTAAAATTGTTCTTTTCCCCTTACTGTATATATATATATATATATATATATATATGCATCATATTTGCGTATATGGGTACATAAATACATACATAGAAACAATACGAAAATATTTATAAAACTTTATAACTGAATATGAAAATTCAACAAGACACAGAAGTCAGCCTTGTAGACCGAGGAAAAAATAAGTAAATTCCATAATGTGTGTGTGTGTGTGTGTATCTAAGTTTGAACGTACGTTTAATCGTATCAGAAAATATGTGTTAACGGGGGGATGGAATTACGAGAAGGAGAATTTTGTTATCTTTCTATTCATTCCATAAGACAATTTGTGCTGTTGATTGTTGATTTCATTTTGTGTGTATGTACTGTTATGTTGGTAGTGAATGTAGCCAAAAAGAACGGGCTTACAGAATCCAATAGCAAGTACCGTCTGTAAATATCTTTCTCTTTTCCCTCTACACGCAAATTGTTATATAACACATTTAAATGAAAAACAAGTAAGCGAGTGGAAGTAGCATGAAAAAAAAAAAAAAGAAAAAAAGAGACAAAAAAAAACAAAAAAACCAGAAAAAAAAATAAAAGTTGAAAAAACAAAAGAAATTTTATAGTTTTTTTTCTTCTTTTCTTTTTTTCTCTTTGATATGTTTTCACGCGCGCATACACTCGCACCCATACCCATACATACATACATACATACATACATACATAAATACATGTAGATGTGTTGGCTCTCCTTTTCTGGCATCCTAAATTCATTTGTTTGTCGCACTATCATCAGCAGATTTTGTGTCGGGCACATATAATTGTTACATTCCCTGGCACTCTAAGATTCATTGAGTAGATCTGTATTAGCCTTATGAAAATGAAAATATATAGGAGTTCATTTTCCTTATTTAACTAATTCTTAATTCGAAATTCATATTCTTTAAGGCATTTGACGTTTACGAATGAAAGTCAATTTTTTTTACTTTCTAGCTGTAAACATATAATCTTTATATATATATATATATATATATATATATAGTATTTCTTAACAACTCTTAACATATCTGGTTTTCTGCTTGCACTTAAGTGCGTATAGGTGTTATTAGTATCGTATTGTGCGAGCAATCCGTACCGCGATCTAAAAGACCTATTGTACGTACACTTGCGCGTAATTAGGTGGCTGCACTTAGTTTAAAGCCTATGACGACTTTATTCAGATTCTCAAATTCGACTTAACTGATTTCTTGTCCTAAATAAATCACACACAGATCATTCATTATACACCGATGAATGATGAAATATACTATAAATAAATTTATGAATAAATGCGAGGATTAACGCACACCTTGTAGGTTTAACTTGCAAACAAAGTAATGGTTTGATCCACGCCTTTGAATCTGGAAATAGTCATGGAATCACATCCGTTGCAGTGCCGTCATCTTCTTAAATTTCACCATGGGTTGGCCAACATTTAATTTAATATAAATTTTAAATTTCATGCCTGAGCATAGTAACTTTACATCTTTTACGTATATGTGGCGTTTAATTTAATTTCAAGGATTTTCATTCTAAAACTATTACAACGACCAGGAATACTTTTGGGTAATCAATAGTGATTTATTTTTCTTTGTTTTTCATATAAACGTTAAGGTTACTTCACGCATCGTGTACAATCAAAGGATTAGATTAGCGCATCCTATATATGATTGAAGGTTAATTTAAATATATATTTAGGAAACCTTTCCTTCCCTTTGGATTTAAATACTTTTACGAATTAGTTAACTTTCGGCGTCAAGACGCTCGTACGCTCGTACGTACGGAAAAGCAGTAGTTGATGTATTTGACTTGAAAAAATTCGTAATTTTATTATAATTTCAAAATTAGTAAAAATTGTTCAGTTACTACGCATAAAATAATGTATTGTAGCCTTAAAATGGAACCTGTTAGACTATAACCCCATAATGTTCAGTTATGTGACTTTATTAGGTCAAAAATGCTCTTTCCTTCTTACCAGCAGTCAGCAATTTTCCATATCATTCCTGCAGAGACCTACGATCCCCAAAGTTTAAATTGCTCGTTTATTAATTTATTTCTTATCGCGAACGGTCCGCGCTTAGAACATTTCGTAGATGAGGTAAGATCTACAGGTGAAGCATTAGCAGTAAATCAATGTAAAGTCATTTGCATGGATTTCAATTACTTTAAAACTTTTTGATTTTACACCATTAGCGAACTCTTTGACTCTTACAATCCAGACTTGTGCCGGTAAGAAAGAAAATTAAGTTAATTTTAAAATATTTGTTGTACACTCACATATATATCTTTATTGATATCTAAATGATGGGGTGAAAACACCGCCAACCATTCTGATTTTCAGCGTTCATGCCACATCAACAGATATAACTTGACTTTGGACTTTGAAATAGAGAGAATAGTTATATATATATATATAGTTTTTTTTAAGAAAATAGATAATAATTACAATAAAAGTAGCTTGTTGTTGTTGTCGATAAGTTCAGAGGATTTTTCCTTTTTTTCCTTAAATACTTATTTATGAGTTTTAATAAAAAAATTTTCCAGGATAGTTACATTAAAGGCGTAAAAAAAAAAAAAAAAAACCAAGAAAAAAAAATATAAAAAAAAAAAAAAAAAAAAAAAAAAAAAAAAAAAATAAATAAAAAAAAAAAAAAAAAATAAATAAATAAAAAAAAAAAAATAGGGCAACGTTAGGATTCGTTGTATTGGTTAAACACTTATTTAG
>KK502402.1:3682493-3700747 GCA_000688735.1 Glossina austeni
AAAAAAAAAAAAAAAAAAAAAAAAAAAAAAAAAAAAAAAAAAAAAAAAAAAAAAAAAAAAAAAAAAAAAAAAATAAATAAAAAAAAAAAAAAAAATAGGGCAACGTTAGGATTCGTTGTATTGGTTAAACACTTATTTAGTTCATTTTTGAACAAAAATTGCTTTTTTCTCTGACTTTTTTTGTACATACACGCACACCAATCCTTGTGCAAACATACATAAATTAAACTACTAGTTTTTAGCATATACATGCACACATACCCATGCGCACATACGCACATAAATTCATACTCATACACTTACAATACATTTATATGTACATGCAAGTGCATAGAATTTTTTCGCCACTTTTTCCATATTTATCTGTCATTTTGTATTTTATTCCCATGACAGCGGCTTCGGCACATACTCAACGTTGTATTGTTGCCAGCAAAGCTTTTCTTCGTTTGTGTTGTTATTTTTCTTATTGTTGCTGTTGTTGTTTTCGCTGTTTGTTTGTTTGTTTGTTTTTTTTTTTTTTTCGTTATGTATGTGCGTATATGTTCAGCTTTAAACAAACAACATGCTTTTGTAGAATTTTCATGAGTACATTTTTTCAAAGAAAACGTATACACATACGCGGCACCCACCTCGACTAGATGCAGTACTATAGCGAAGAGTTAACTGGAAATCGTGAAAAAAATGTTAAAGTTAAAGTAGTTCACGAAGTGGTGGTGGTGGTGGTGGTGGTGGTGGTAAAGATGGTAGTGAAAATTGGGTACAGAATTGAGAAATGCATGTTATAGTTAAATAGTGTTAGTGTTATTATTGCTGTAGTTGTTGTTCCTGTTGATGTGTTGTGAGCAAACAATTGTTGCACGTGTGCCATAAAATTTTGCTCTGTTTTATTCTATGGTGGTAAACAAATACGTTACGTTCATATACATATTTACCTACATACATGCATACATACATACATACATACATACATACATACATACATACATACATATACACACAAATAAATATACATACATGTACACACATATAAACGCATATAAACATATACTTACAATTTGCATATTTATCTACATATACATACACGTTCATAAACCTCATACTCCCGAGACTGTCTTGTCATTGCAATTTAATGGGTGGAATATGAATTGTCCTTTACGAGAGTATATATAGTACATCCATACATCTATACATTCATATATATATATATATATATATATATATATATATATATATACATATATACATACATATATACATACACATGTGCATTCACGTATATATTAACTTGAATTCAAACGTTGCTTGAAGTCTGCATTACTGGTTAGAGTACTTTTTGCTACAAATGTAATATGTTCAGTGGATGTGTCTGTTCGTATTGCGTGCATTCACTCTCAGGTCTACATGCATACATATGTACGCATGTACACATATGCACGTATACTCATAAAAAAAAATTTGAAACATATTTATGTGCGTTGTTTTCCACTTTTCATTCTCTTTCTTTCTTTCTCTCTCTCTCTCTCTCTATACATACATACATACATACATACATACATACATAAATACATAAATTGTAAATGTATCGATATTAACTTTGAATTGAAAATAGATTTTTGATTCATGGATTGTGGGTTTCTTATCTGAAGGAAAAAGTTTTGTTTGAAATAATTTAAAATATTTTGTTATTAGCCCTAGTCACCTAAGTGCGTTCAAGTTTGGTAGGTTCAAAGTGCAATTACAAGCAGATTAAATTCTACTCCGACTATAAAAACGATATTCGGAAAGTGGTGCGGTGTAGGCTACAATCAAAAGGATTTTCTCAGCCTGTAAAATATGAAATTCTGTAACGTGGCTTCCTAAAAAACCCTCTTTATGTTTAAGACCTAAGAGCTTGATTATAGCGCTATAGGAATTTGTTCGGACAGAGCAGATTAGCCAAACGAAGTTAACGGCTTTTCTATGCTTTCGTGTTAATCGAGAAAAATGTGTTTTTTTTTTAAATATTGTGGGTTAGAGTTCTGTTGTTGTTGTTGTTATTATTTCTTTTTTTAGAATACATAGCGTTCATGATTAGAAAATTATTTTCCTTTAAAATATACCGCACGATGGCTCGAGTACACATAGTTACCTTATATTTCTGTGTTTTTGAAAAGAGAAGTAAATTTATTCGGCAGTTGCCAGATATTACTATCAACCGCAACTTAATAATTAAAAAATAGAAAATATTCAGAAAACCTATTATCCTGCCAAGCACACTTTAATGCCGGCTTGCTTGAGCGTTTCTCGTTAAATGATCCGGCAAAGTGCTAATGGGTTTCAAAACCAAAAAGTGACTTTGATTACTTTTGGCTACTTTTTCCAACGAAATTCGCATTGCACGAGTAATCGTTAATATGGGCCTTTATTGCGTAATTGGTTTTTTCATTAACGTTACTTAGTTTTGTTAATTTTTCATTGTGATTTGGCGAACTGTGAGCGTTGACAGGCTTTCATGAGTGCGCGAATGTCTTGTGGCTCATTCGGGAACGGAACACAATCTCCAATTTAGAAGAGTAATTATAGATCTTTGAAAATTCCTTTTGGTTGTTATATACATAATGAAAAAAAAAAAAAATCAGTATATTTGAGGTTATTTCTATTGTGTGAGTGAGTCTATAAGTAACTACCCAAAAACCCAGGAGACAGACCTTCTCATTCAAATTCTTTTCAAGGCGATAATTTTCTTTTTGCTCACAGAAGAATATTTGCGACAGATATCACATCGACGAATGGACGGATTGACAGATTGACACGTGAACATGCTTAGGTGCTGTCCGAATTGCACAATAGTTAAGAATGTATACAGTTTATGCGGCGTTTTGAAACCGATTTATGGGACGTTACGCAGAGATTTGGCAAAGAAAAGAGACTCTTTGGTATCCTATGATATTGGATGGGCGTGGCCGATTTTTTATATTTTCGAACAGATACTAAAAGGAAATATGGAAACAAATTTCATAATTTTATCTACAATGAGCAAATGTTTCAGTGCGCTATGTTCAGTCCTTTGAACGACTTCACCCATTGCTAACCTTCAATATCTTTGCGATATATTCATTTGTGCGGCCAGGAAAATGTTTACAACAAATCCTACGCGGCCATTGCAACTTTGCATGAATTTACCTTCAGTTCAACAAGAAATTTGTGAGTCGAAAAATTATTAAGCCCGATACTGCGGTAATGGTTCTGGAATGGAATGGAACAGTCGCTCAACGCGCATTTCATTATTAAATTGTATAGAATCTACTGGATTCCATTTTGGCTGTGAGCCTATGAGACTCATTGTGGTAAGATTCGTGAGGATAACGAAAACGCTTAAATTTAACATTCTGACTAACTGTGTAATTACAAATATATATATATATATATATATATATTTTGGCGCTTATTGTTAATTTAAAGTGAATTCAAAAAATTTCATTTGAAAATTCAAATAAGGCTCAAAGGCTCAACATGGCCTGAATAAGGCTGAAAAATAAAATTTGTATTAAAGATTTAAATATAAATTTCTGTATAGACTTTTTTTACGATTTTCCACTTAATTTTTGGAAATGAATTCTTGACTCACTTGTTTGAATTAAAAAAAATTAACCCGTTCAAGTGTTGTTAGATTCTAATTTGTTTGTTTGCTGAGGCGGGGAGGGGGGGAAGTAGTGAAAATCTTTTTATAGAAAATATTTTTATAAATTAAGAATTATTCAGTACATAGCATATATATATGTATATATATATATGTATACATATGTATGGATGCGTATCAAGAAAGAAACGGTAAAGTTTTCCTCAAAAGCAAAAACAAACCATTTCATCTTTTGCAGATAGTGGTAACAGCATGAAAAGGAGACAATGCAAAAATCATAGAATTTAAGAAAAGTAATCGAAAAAGTAGAAGAAGACGAAGACGAAGACGAAGAAGAAGAGCAAGAATAAGCCGAAACTTTGCAAGAAATGAGCTAAAGCGCACCACAGGACATGCACATAATTTGCGCATTAAAACGAAACATTGCCAACACACATATAAAAATTTTCACAAATACATATACATATGCACAGTGAAAAAACAAGCCCAACAAAAGACCAATAAACTGTAAAGAGTCGTGTACGTGAATTAAAAGTAAAAAAAATAAAAAATAAATAAAATAAAATAAAAAGTTGGTTCATGTAAACCAAATGATCGAACGCACAACACGACAGCTAGTTAGTGAAACTGCAAAAGTGAGAGAATCTTAGCAACAACAGTATGGGAAATGCATACATAGACAAAAAAAAAAAAAACAAAAAAAAAAAAAAAAAAAAAAACTAGAAAAAGGACATACTTTGTGTATGAGTTTCCTTTAGTGGTGATTTTTTTTTCTTCTCTCATTTCACATTTTTGTTCGTTTTTCCACTCTTCTATGCTTAAAAAATACTTTCTTGCATAACCAGACTACAACAATTGCAACAACAACGATAACAAAAACACACAAATTACTGAAATAAAAAAGAAACAAAAAGGAAAAAACTGAACCAACGATAAGCTTTCATATTCGATGGTTGGGCAAATAGAAAAGCAGACCTCAAATAAATGAGAATTCGTTTTGGGGCGACATTGGGATACCCAACATTTAAAAGTTTTCAGCCCGTTTCGCAAAGTAAAATAAATGCATTAACAGCGTTTTGTATGAGTGAACAATAAGCGAATTACTTCATGGCTCCAGGAGAAGGAGGATTTTAAGTGTTTTCTCAATTGTTTTTAGCTTGTGAATCTCACAAACTATCATCCATATAATAGACACACTAAACTGCTATTAGGACGTTAAGAGTGTGATCCGTGGAATTTCGAAGTGTTATTTTAAAATTTCACAAACGAGATGACAAAATTAATTCACTCTACGATTCCGACAATATATGTGTAGAAAAAAAAACGTATAAAAGAATTTTTAGTGAAATATACGATTTTTGAATGAATATCTACTTGTAAGTGTTCGAGCAAATGGAGTAAGGAAGAGCACCAGAATGTGTTGGTTTGCCATGTGGTGGCATTTTAGATTGCTTTCCTTTTTTCTTTTTTTTTTTTTTATCAGTTTTCATCTTTTTGTTTGGTATTCTCCTCTGCCTTTGGGTTCTGCCGTCGTTGTCGCTGTCGTTGTAAAGCAAGTAACTACACTGTGTACATCCTTATTACGATGAATTCTTCCTTTTTCGCAAATACTATTTGCACTGGAAAGATTTTGGCTGTTGCTGTTGCTGTTGCTGTAAATACAGCATAGTCGTCATGATCGTCATCATCATTATCGTCACACAAACACACACACCCATATATATATATATATATATATATATATATAGTGTAGTGTATAGTGTATAGTGTATATATATATATATATATATATATATATATATATATACAAAAATATATATATATAAAAATAAACATACATACATACATACATACATTCGAACATTTATATACCTATACATATATATATATATATATATATATACATTTATATACTTATATATATATGTATATATATATATATATATATGTATATACATTTATATATACATACAACCGAACATTTTGAAAACAAGTAAAAAGATTGTAGTAGCAACACCATTTAGAGATCTGTTCACACAATTACATAAACAGACATGAATACATACAATGCGTTGCATGGTTTCGTACATAAGTAAGTATGTACATTGTACTTTGGCGTATGTAAAGAAAGCAACAGCAAACAGCAGGAAATAAATGAAAGCAGTAAAAGTAAATTATTTCAATCGATGTTGAGTTTTCAGTTTATATCAACTATCTTTTCTCGGTTGATTGTTGTTTTTGCTATTGTGATATTGTTTTTGTTGTTATTGCTACTTTTACTATATCTATTCTAGCTGGTGATGATGACGTTAGTTTTTTCAAATACTGCTTCATATTTTTTTCATGTCTACTTTATTTACGTATATAAGCGAAGCATATTTAGTTTATTAAACTCCATGATTTTCGCGTATAAAATGAGTAGCAATTAAATGAAGGAAATGTTTAATACGTTTTTTTTATTCATTTATCAAGTGCATAATTATAATAATAATTAAAGTTAATGAAATTAAATACAATTAAATGATTAACCGACAACGATTACACTTATAAGCCAACAAAAAAAAATTTTCTGCTTTCAAGCGAAAAACTATAATATTTCATAGACTATTTTTTAGGTGTGATCTGAATTTCTAAATTCTTTCTCTTTCTTTATGCGGAGCAGATAATTACGCCTAATTATTTAAATTTTAATGCAAAAAATGAAAATCTAACATGGTTTTATAATGCTAACCAGAGATCCCCTAACCGTGTTTTCAAATCGTTTTAGTCTTATTTGAAAAAAAAAAGAAGAAAATTGTCAGTCGCTGAGTCACGACGAATATTGACGACTCCCTATGATTTTTAGATGGAATCCACTTTCACTAGGGAATTTTCTTCTTTTTTTTTTTTAAAACAATCAAAATATCTCAGCCCCGTGTATAGCTTCACTGAAACTAGTATGACTTTTAAGATAAACGTTCGGAATGCAATCAAATTTAAAAATACGTCTGGTCGGACAAATGTCAAAGACATTTTGTTTGTTAATCTCGGCCAAGAATTAATGAAGCCCGCAATCCTCCAATATTCAGACCTTCATAAATAAATCCTTCAGAAAGAAATATGCTTCAAAGAGAAATAGATATTAATTTGCCCAAAATGCTATGCGCGAGTAGATCATTAAACGTAAAACAAAAATTATCCTATCACCAAAGACACAGATGACATTTAACGCTTTCTACAATTATTACAGGCGTTTGAATAAAATTTTTGCTAAAATTGCTAATCCTTTAAATCCTTTAAATGCAATACAATTAAAGAATTTACTTTCCTCCGCTTCTCGAATTGAAAAAGAAATGGTAATCACAGTCAACAACTTATACGTTGTTCTCTATTAGAAAGAGAAGTTTTCTTGTACGTAGGCGAGGTAATATAATAGTATGCGGAAGTAGCTGCATAGTAGTGCATAGCAATAACACAACCGAACCATATCTAACTGAACTATTCCCAAAATTTGTGCAATGAATAACGAATCTTCTGATCATGCGAATTAGCACTACAGATACGAACCTATGGATATATACAATAATATTATAGGCATATACAGCCGTGGACGTATAAATAGCACAAATTTCAACACAAACCTCTAAAGAAAATTTTTAATTTATTTAATTAAAGAATTTCCATCAAACTTGATCGCATTGGTTAGCATTACTATAACGAGATAATACAGCTATCCTTTTACAGGCATTCGCTTTAACGATTTATGCCTACACAGAGTATGTTGATTATAAAATGACGCTGGGTAAATACAACTTTTTAAACCGCTTTTTGATTGTTCTGTGCATTAAATTAGTTAATAATTTTTTTAAGAGCTGCAGTAGGGCTAAGTGACTTACATAGTGTTCTTAGAAAAAAAAAAATTAAAATTATTATATCCACCACTGTAAAATGGGGATATACTCATTTTGTTTTTTTCCAAAAGGAAACTTCAGAGACCCTGTAAAGTATATATGTATATATATATATATATTCTTGATAAGTGTGAAATTCTGAGTTGATTTAGCCATGTCCGTCCGTCCGTCCATATGTCTGTGTGGTGTGTGCTATTGGCAAAAATGAAGATATCGACTTCAAATAGGGCGGAAACATTGCAAGTTTCTGCACGCGGGTTGGTATTGAAATTGGTCCAAATCCCTCGGACCGGATGCGCGCAATGGAGCGTAAACTGAATGCAACGCTGTTTTTTTTAACAAAAATTTTTGAATTTTTGTTCGTTCCTCAGAAATGATAAAAGTTAGAAGACTGAAATTATCCACATTTACTTTACAAAGCACTCTACTCCTTAAGTGCAAAAATGGAAAACATCCGCCATGGCCTCACTGTTCTGTTTTTTTTTTCCCACTTTTTTGACCTTTTATGCTTATTTATCATAAGGCAAATAAGGCAGAATGCGATATGAATATCAAATAAAAGAACTTGGAGAGTAGAATGCGAAAAACATAGTGGTGGGTGTACGACATTCAGCCCCCAGAAGATATGAACTTTCTTGCTTGTTGTTATATTGCGTCAAGAAATAAAAAAGCCAGTTGGAACGGATACGTTATTAAAATGCTTCAAGAAAATAGTTCACAACGCCAAAAAATTAAAAATGGAGAGCGAGGCGAACAAAAATTTCTGCTTACATTTCTAAAGCCATTTGTCGGGAAATTCAGAACAAGATGGCGAGAATTTTTGGCCGATATGCGAACGGAAAGATCTCTTCTGTGAAAATTTGCTACGACTTATGTTACTGACGACACACGGATATGAGAATGATAAGAGAGACGTTAGTAGAGTTCAACCATTTGCCAAAAAGTTGAGCGTACTAGGCATAAACTACGTAGAGGACCTAAACGTAGTGAGGGCAGTATAATGGCTTGTGTCGTTTTTCTAGCCATTTTTTTTAAATCGATTAATTTTTGTTAGTTGTTAGGGTATTAGCCGCTGGATCACAGTTTAACAGACCTTATCCTTCCGGTTCTACCAAACAAAGAGTATCATAGTTTTGCTATAGCGATTCGGTCGGAGATGTCGCTTGTGCGCCGAGATTTATCTATGAATTCTTGTATCTGCGATTCTCAAAATACATCCGCTTTTCATTTTCAGTAACGGTATGATGCGAAAACGACTTGTTTTTGTTCCGCTCGGGCGAAAAAAATGCATCGCTGCAATATCTACGAGAATTATTCCGAGTATAAACGAAACACGAAACGAAATTTCAGACATCTGTATGCTCCACACGACAGCGAAAGCTATCTATGGAGACATCCAATTTCATCTTTATGTACTAGTACACCTGGTGGACATTTTGAGACACGTGACTTTGCATACGCATGAAGATTGCTTCTTCTATTAGTTGTTTTGAGTGTTCATAGGTTATACAAGTATGTACATCAATATCTTGGGAGATTGTATGAGGTTTACATTTTCGTGACTGCAAATTGGTTTTTTCCACTCTTCAAAGATCTTGTGTTGGATAATTTAAAGAAAATTGATTTTAAAGTTTGCGAAAGTTAAGTTTATTGCTTTTGAATGCTTGTAAAAATTTAAAATATTAGGGGGACCCATAACTAATCAATTATTTTCGCAAGATACCAGACAAGTGTAAGCATACTTTTTTTTGGTGTTATTCTTCAATCAGTTTGTTAGTAATTTATTCCCAACGATATAAATTTTTTTTGTAGCCCTGTAATAAAATGGCGGACTTTGTACCTTCTGAGAGCCATATTCGTAATTGTGTACTTTTCCATTTTAACGCCGGTTTAAGTGCCACGGAAACAACAAGCAAAATTTGCGACATATATGGAGATGTGTTGAAGGTCAACAAGTGGTTCTGAACGTTGGTTCAGAAGATTTGCTGCAAGTGATTATGACCTGTCAGATAAGCATCGAACTGGACGTCCAGGTCAATTCGATAACGACGCCTTAAAATCTCTAGTGGAGTCCGATCCAAGGTTAACTATACAGGAACTATCAAGAAGCCTTGGGTCTACCTGGTCCACCGTACAAAGGCATTTAAAAAAAACTGGCAAGGTACATAGACAAGGTAAATGGGTTTCACACCTGTTGTCTGAGGCCAATAAAGATCTTCGGCGAACAATTTGTAATTCCACGCTCACCAAACTAAGCAGAGATCCATTTTTGTCCAGGATCGTAACTGGAGATGAAAAATGGATCCTTTATGATAATATAAAACGATCGAAACAATGGTTGTCTGCAAATGGGAGACCTGTTCCAACCCCTAAACCAACCCTATCCCTGAGGAAGGTGTTATTGTGTATTTGGTGGGATTCTTCCGGTATAGTGCATTACGAATTATTGAAACCTGTGGAGACAGTTACTGCGGACCCAATTACAACGGTTACAGTCCACACTCATGGAAAAACGACCAGCTTTAGTGAACAGAAAACGTGTGGTACTCCAACAAGATAATGCCCGTCCTCATGCAGCGAAGTTTACTCAAGAGAAAATTAGGCAGTTATGCTGGGAACTTCTACCGCACCCTGCATACTCTCCAGACCTAGCACCGTCGGACTACCATCTGTTCAGGTCACTGGAGCATTCGTTACGAAATAAAAATTGTAATTTCTTATCCGATGTCCAAATGCACCTTGAGTTATATTTCAAGTCACGCCTACCCCACTTTTTCAAGAGGGGGGTTGAACTTTTGCAGGAACGATGGCAACAAGTCATCGCAAACGACGGTGATTACGATAAATGATTAAAAACGAAAAATGTTATTCCAAAAAAACATTTTGTCTATGAATGCAAAATAATTGATTAGTTATGGGTCCCCCTAATAATAATATTTTAATGTTCATCATCATATCAGATCATATAAAATTATATACATATTTTTTGCCTTAAGTTCTCGGATGGAGTGCATTTTATATGCCTTGAAGTGCAGATCTTTATAAAGAATGTTCTATGTGGCGTCTTTTGAGCGTTCAAGTAATTGAGAAAGACGTCTGACTGATTGTTCTCGATTTTCATTCACGCTTTTGTTCATAACATTGAGATTTTCAGCGTTACGTTCGCGTTTTTAACGGATTGGATTCTTAACATCACAAAAACACTACCATCTTACTCGAATTTTTCAATTATATTTTGAATGGTAAACTCGGTTGACGAAATCCAAGTAAACGATCTGAGAAAAGAAAGTAAACACAACATGCAACGGTTTCTGTTATATGCAAAATTTTTTTCTTATGTGTGCTGAAGGTGCTCTGGTACTTTGCATGCTGCAAATAGTTCTCTATCGGCATATGCCGCATCGTAGAAAGAGGCTGCCACTGATATATTACATCCATCGGATCTTATAATAGAGTGTCGCTTAGGCTTTAGGGAAAAATAAAGGAGTGGCTTTGACGCTTACGTAAAACGCTTCGTGTATTATTTTAACGTATTACGTTTGGTGTCGTGTCGACGAGCATAGTGCACATTAGTACGTTGTAAAAAAGTTTAACGTGCACATTAGGCGTCTTAGCTTTTAAACACGTTCGATTATTTTGCGATATCCCATCATTTATGTTTTATGAGGGGTGAAATGCGGACGCCATAATTACTTACTAAGAGCAACCTAATAAAAGTAGTTAAGCTTAGTTCGCGATACGGTTTGCTGGTTTTCTGTGCTCGCGAAATTCTGAAAGCCTTTTACACACACACTCATTTAGACCGAAGCGCATAAAGGTAAATTCGATTTCCGAATTCACAATACGACCTCATCATAGCTAAGTAGATAATAGTTGCGACTACTACTAACTCAGTGTACGCGGATTCATACTCCACTACGGTTCAATCATATTTGATCGCAGTTGTAACGAAGGTCCAGCCGACTTATCGATGAGACATACGTCCCCAATAACTTATGGCCACACCCTATTTCTATCTCTCTTTCTCTATTTCTTTCTAACCAATCACCGTTGCATTTGTAGTGGACATCCCCTGAGCGATTAGTCATATTAAAGTAAAAAAACAAAAGCCCCTTACACCAAATAATGCTCTTGCTAATGTGTTATGCATATCGGGAAGTCGGAATAGCGGAATTTGATAGTACGCGAGCTTTCAATTTATCGTGAGACGGACGTAATATGATTGTGAAATCGCGAAAGTTATTTATTGAAAATATTTATTTACTGTGGTGATGGTATTTAATAGGCCGAGATTTTCACGAGATCCCCATTTAACCTCCATCTTGTCGTCTTTAGAATGAATTTGTAATGGGGCGGGGAATCTGCCAGGGGCCGTATTGATGTTAACTAATTTGCAAAAAATTTCTTTTTTGAGCGTTACTTTTCTGATGAAAGATGTCTTAGCTTCGAGAAAATTGAACACAATCCTTCCGTTATTGTACGGTGAGAAATGAGCAAACGAAGATCGTCGAATTTAATTAAACAAATCTACCATAAGCAAGGAAAACTCTTTTCAAGTATGGATGAAAGAAATAAATATCGCAATATATGATCGAAATATTTGATGAATCTCCTGTCGTTTTGCTGACGGTATAATATTTCAAGAGATGTATGTAACAATTTGGTCTGGGAAAAGTATAACCCGTTAATATGGTTAATAATCCCTATCGAGGGAGGGATTCTTCCGCTGCGATGAGCATCTCTGTATAAAGACAGCGTAAGCTCAAATTTAGTTTTAGCGTTTTAGCGTCCGTAGGTATTAATTTCCGTCGTTAACTTGGCAACGATTTTCATTCGAAAAAAATTGCGCTAATCTCGGTCCCTCCGCTTGTTAAAAACTTTCTTCTGTGATTTTTATACCATAGATCACTTGTGGTCCAGGGTATATTAAATTAGTGCGGACGTATGTAACGCTCAGAAAGACTTGAGATAAATCCACCTTTTATTATACCGACGAACCCTGTCTGCCCCTTTGATGCCTGTCCATGTAAATTTGCGTGCAAGCCGCGTGTCGCAATTGTTGAGATATTTTGATGAAATTTGGTACATAGGCGTACTTTGGCCCAAGGACGAACCCTATGGTGGAAAATGGTTCAGATCGGTCGAATTTTTCGACCACTTTCCATATAACGCCCTATTCTGAAAAGTCGTTAAATGGAAAAAAATTGCGATCTTCTAAATTTTCCGGCAAAAGTGGTACTAAGTACTAAGTAATAGTATTTCGGCATTCCAATCTGCTGTGAAAACTTTTGACCGGCTGGCTTTTGAAAATGTCCCATGAGTAGTAAGTACTTCGGAAAGACGACTCAAAATTTTAATATCTTATGATGAAAATCAATTCATAGTAGCGTTAACGGAAGCGAATTTGGATCATTTGCAGGAGGTCTATTTTTTTGTGATCCCAACATATGTAGGCGCGATCACTCTCTTATACGGAGAGAATATCTAATCTTCCAATATGCGGGCTTTCATGACAATTATGGCTTTGCGTTGGACAGTAAGTGTTCCGCTTTTTTGCTTTACCGAAATTTCTACACGTCACTCAATTCAGACAAAGTAAAGCTTTTAAAAAACGATAATAATAAGTTTTAATTAGTCTGGACGACGCCTACGACCTATGGGCGATTTTATTCTAAGCGACAGAAATTTCAGTCGTCGCCCGCATTTTATGATTTGGAGCGACATTTTTTAATTTCGCCTATCGCCAAATTCCAAACATGATTAAAGGCTAAACAATCACATTCACGTAGAAACAATCCGCATCAAATCTCGTGGAATTTCGGCACGCAGAAGTTTTTCTTAATTCTTAATTCTAAGCGAGATGCAATTTTCCGCCTAATAAAACTACGACTATGATCGTAAGTGATAGATAGGGTTCGCATTAGATTTATCGCAAAAGTGGATAAAGCGATTGAAACGTTCTTTCCATAACAATTAAAGCTATGGTTGCCATAATATCTCAATGAATATGCAATTTACAGCCACATCGCATCTTTCAGTACAATTACCGATATCGTAAGTATATATACTTAATTCCTGTTTAATTCTAAAAAGAAGCATTTCCGCGATTTACTTTTTCTTTTTTTTTTTGTTTAATTTCACAAAGAGAAGGTCGTAACGTACAAACGTTTGTTCTTCTGAAGAGAGTAACTATATAATGCGTTTTTCTTGTACAAGTAATGAATAAGTTTTTACGATTAGCCTGATGCGGGCAAGCGTACGCCACGTTAATCATATTCACAATTTCCTATCATTCTTATATGTACATAGGTGTTCTTGAATAATTGGAATTTAATGAATGCATTTTTGAGGTGGATTCATATGTTATTATGAGTAAGGACGGGCGTTCAAAATTCGGCCTTAAGGTAAACATAGTTTAGTTACCCGTTTAAGTCCGTGTTACTTTGAAAGCAACTTCACTAAAAGTTGACTTTTTGTTGTTGTTATTTGTTGGTTTTTGTTAATATGCCACAAAAAGGCACAAAAATAACGAGGAAATAAAATGAGGAAACAATGTATATAAATATGTAACGCACACTATCTACATTTATACACCAAGTATCGTAATTCAATGTGTTTCTTTATGTATATACCTATATATATATATATATATATATATATATATATATATAGCTTATATATATAATAATGTGTATAGGTTTAAGTGAATACATATGTATTTAGTGCTTTATATATATATATATATATATATATATATATATATATATATATATACGAATGGGTTGGCTTTTCTGCATTCATTTCCTCTTTCATCCTACTTTTACTTTGTCAGGCCAACACATGCAATGTTGTAAACAAATAAAATATTTTCCTCGTGGTAAATTGTAGCTTGCAACTAAAAACAACAAATGCAAGAACAACAGCAATAAATACGGTAAATATAATAATGTTTATATGTATTTAAAATTGAGTCTTGGCAACGAACCATAAAAACTTAAAAACTAAAGTTTGTTAAAATACTTTTTCTTAGGTTTTTCGTTGTGTTTTCAGTTCTTTTTCTTTAAATATGAGAGGAAAGAAGGAAAAGACGATAAAGTTTAGTAAAAGTTTTTCTTTTCCCGAAAATTTTTTTCCTTACATGAAACAGACATTAACTTTTTAGTCATACGTACAGACAGACATATCTATATAAGTACATAGTAAATAGAGAGAAAGAGATAGATAAATTTATATAGACAAATAGAGCGAGAAATGACAAGCCACCGACACCTACCTACACTTGACAAATTAGTTTATTTCTGTTGGCTCCTGCAACCCCTTTCGCCTTTTTTCAAGCATTTACGCTAAGATCTTGAATTATTTATAAATGTGAGCCGTTGTTGTAGTTCTTATTGCGTTTCTCTCGTCCTTTTAATTGTACATTAAAATGGTTGAAACTAAATCTTTCCATAACATTTTTCTTCGAATACTTTGCTATACCGGAGTTTACAAAACAAAAAAGGAAAAGAAGAAGAAAAATATTTTTCCTTGGTTGTTTCTGGGGATAATAATTTTTATTTTCAGTTTCCCTTTTAATAAACTTTTTAAGTTGACTTTCGTTTCTTCAAATCCTTTCCTTTTTTCTGCGAAATTTTTCGTTGGCATTTTGTTTTTTTGTGCTCTACACGGTGCAATTTGCCAAGCACTACAAACATTAGCTTATAACGATTTTTTTTTTTTTTTTTAATACTTTATTGATAAATATATTAACTTAATCGTGATGTCAGATACACTCGAACTCTCCCGTAGTCGATCGTGAAAACTGTAACCAGGATAAAAGCGAAAGCAAGAGTCCCAATGGCGGAGAGAATCGACTCATAATAGCTAAGATAGATTTAGAAAAAACGTAAAATATCGTAAGAGTTTTTAATCCGAAGTACGAGCCTTTAATAGCTTAAGCCGAGCGCATTTTTTTTGTTTAACAAATCTTAACTTTTCTCATTCAACTCTTGCTTACTGGTTCTTGCATTTGCGATACAGACAAGAGCGGCTAAAGCATGTTTTCCACAAATCCATCTTCACTTATGAATATTTAAAGAAAAGAGCGAAAAAAAAAAACAATAATTCAAATGTCTGTTTCAATCGTTGCTATGAAAAGGTTCGACCAACATCGTTTATGAAACCTTTTACATGTTTTTTTTTTTTTTTTTTTTTTTTTTTTTTTTTTTTTTTTTTTTTTTTTTTTTTCCCTTTTTTTTTTTTCCTTTTTTTTTTTTTTTTTTTTTTTTTTGGTAAATTTGTAAAGTTCTTATTTGTTTTTTTTTGTTGCTCTCAACTCGTTGTTTTCAAGTCCTTTGTTTTTCTTTAATTTTTTTTCAAATTCGTTTCGACTTGTGCTTTTTATGCTTGATTCTCTTCTTATTTTCTGCTTTAGTAACGGAATAGTTTCAACCGCTAGGTATGATGGTAATTATGGCGAATTAATACAAAAGAAATTTATTTAAATACCCGGCTGGTTTTGAGAATGAAAACATTTTGCTGGTTGACCGGGGCGTATGATTTTAATTTGTTCTTAATGCCATTATCGTAATTTTCTATCGAATTTTCTATATTTATTTTACCATAGTGCGCTAATGTGGCTAGAACCGAAAATTCAGACAAACTTCGATCGATACGGAAAGTGAGACTTAATCCATCGATATAATAAAGGATGGGTCCACGTCAAGCCAACTAAGACAACAGAATTCATGGCCTTAACACTATCACATTTATCGTGTGCCTCGATTTGAAATCTCATATATTAACAGTGAACGTATGATGAACGCTGCAACCTATTCCCGCGCAGCTTTTAAAGCAGCCTTTATTCTTAATTAAACAACGAAAAAAGTTGGTTTTAGATTTTACATGTGAATGAAAGTTTTCTTAACCGAGAAGCCATTGCATGTCGTCTGCTTGCCGGCTTCTTTGCTAAGCAATCATCTTTTACGGATGCTCAAGGCTTACAACATGGACCAAAGCAATAATAGTGTAATTGTGTGGATTTGGCATTGCTGAGGCGATGTTTCTTCTTGGACATTGAAAATACAAAAAACAAAATTTGGACGCATTTGGAGGATGTATGAGTGATTTTGTCGCATAACTGTGCAAACTATGGAGATCACGCGAGTCAGTTTACTCAACTTGATATGCCGCATGTAAAAAGAACAGTCGCACTCAATGCCTGAGTGGGCGCGACGGTCCTGCGGGAAGTATCGCAATGGTTTCGGTTACTCCGAAACGGAGAGTCCTTTAAATAGATAGAGGCCTAGAAGCGAGAGTTTAGCCCATAGCCAATCTCTCATATCTGTTGCTTCAGCTTAGTATAGGCTTTCTAGGTGATCTAGAATTGGCTTACAAGTTGATGGCATAAGTTATCGCTTGCATGTAATCGTATAAACTGAGAGTTCATTCATATTTTAATTGCAGTTGGAGACGTTAAGTTCTGCAATTTTCGAACGAACGCGTTTTTCGCGCCGTCAAACGAAGATATCTTGTAAGTATTATTAGAATTGAAGCGCTTGAACGCTTCATTGTGATTGGCCTGAAAATAAAAAAAAAAAAAAATATCCCAAATAACATGACCATGGTCGAAACGGAAACCTGTAATGCCAGAGAAGTATTTGACATATTGTACTACTATCAAAATGATAGGAAATATGCTTTCAGGAGAAGTTAAGAAACTTAAGAAACTTCTCATCTTATATCACTTATGCTTATTCAAATTCGTAGTTAACTATCAATCTGTCTCGGCGTTATTTGTATATTTTTTTGCGCACTAATCTTTAAAAGAATGTTTTTTTTTTTTTTTTTTTTTTTTTTTTTTTTTTTTGATTTAAGCGTATTTTTCTCTTTGCTGTTTTGCTTCCACGATTGGTTTCAGAAGTGAAAAGTTTATGCGAGTGCGGTAAAATATTCGCTGGACTATTTTTCATATGCTTGCCTCAGTTATGTGAAGTATGTGAAGGGTAATAATTTTGCACGTTTATACGTGTGTGTGCGTGTGTACTGAGTACGTGCATTTGCATGCACATGTTGTGGGATCAGGCGCTAATAAATAATAGTCACGTAACTTAATGTGCACCCATTGCATGCGTTTCAATACAATAACCAGTAGTTGGGCGAATGCATCTACATACTCGTACATATAATGCTGTATGCTCAGCTAATAAATCCTAGATGTTATTATAAATTTATCTATACATGCATACGTGCCTGCATGTACCACATAAGTCCGTATTGGGAATAGAATAAGAAATGTTTGCCGCGTAATTCATGTATTTTTGCAGAAAAATTTCACCAAAAATTTCTACAAACGAAAATCGATTTTACTAAATAAACCCCTGGCGATATTTGATATACATTTTGTTAAAGTTTTTTATCATAATAACGAATGATTTTATGACCCTTTACCGAAATGTCCTCATAGGGATAGAATAAGATTTTCTCAAGTTATTGCATTTATCTATACCCGAATCCTTATTATCAATGAAGAAATAATTCCAATGTCTCTGCTGTAATGTCCCTGCTCAAATATATGTAAATATAGTAGGTATGACATTATTTAAGAGTTGCAAGAAAGAATCACTTTATTGACCTTTCCTTGAATCATTGCTTTCGTTGAAGTAAAAGCCATCTTTTTTCTTCTATAGAATCTATTCGCTTTGAGAGAGAGAGAGAGAGAGAGAGAGAGAGACAGAGACAGAGACACAGAGAGAGAGAGAGAGAGA
>KK502402.1:3700818-3725289 GCA_000688735.1 Glossina austeni
AGAGGGAGAGGGAGAGGGAGAGGGAGAGGGAGAGGAAGAGAAAGAGAGAGAAAGAGAGAGAGAGAGACAGAGAAAGAGAGAGAGAGAGATGGGGAAAGCTTGACATTAGGTCATGATCTTTGCTTTATTTTCTTTCCCTTCCAACTTGTCAGCGCATATCATCTAAACATGTAGTAGTACACGCTTCAAGAAAATTTTGCAAACTATCACAATCGTTTTCCAAAGTCTTCTTCTTTAATTTTTAAGTGCTTTGTTCATTTGCGATTGTTATATACATTAGCTTAATGGAATCGTCGTGCTACGTCTGCTGAACTAATATTTAGCGGGCACATAAATGCCTGTTATTGTTTTCGGGCTAATAAGGCACAAAAATGGGGGTTCTAAGAAAATATTCTTGAGCTTTGCTCAAGAATGAGCTTTACCAAGCGCGATGCGTTTGCATTGACACCATTCGTGGTATAGCGTATATTAAGCTTGTGGGAATGTATCGATGCCAAAGGTCTTGAGATAGATTTACTTTTCACAAATCCGATCGGTTTATTTATTTACGATAACAATACAATTAGTCAGCTACAATACTAGGATATAGACAAAATTTAGGACTGAAAACTAATATTTATTAAGCAGGTAACAGGAACCAGCAGCAGCAGCAGCAGCAGCAACAACAACAACAACACTGCAACAACTCCTGCTGAAAAACTTATTGTAAACATTCATTTATCCATTTATTATTTAACAATTAACAATTAACACTTATTAGCTACAAATAAATTATAAGCAAAATTAAGCATTAAATGCAGAACATTAGTTCAATATAAATTAAATATAATACTAATACATATGTAAAATCATAAAGTAAAAAAATATAAAAATAATGAAGAAAATATAATAAAAAATAATTAAAGAAGGAAAGAATGTATAATCATGAATATATAATCATCTGGCAGCTAATCGCGGAGTATAGAACTTTTTATAAAATTTAAAGAATTAACTGAAATATCAAATTTGTGAAAATTATCATCAAAAAGTTTACAAAGCACACACGAAGCGAGTTATTATGCTGATAGTTAGTACGGCAATGCAACAACTTAAGCGGAACGTAGTGTCTAGTGAATCTTACAAGTAGATTAAAATGCAATTGTCTAAGCAAAACTGAAGAATAAATATCTCCTCTTATTAATTTAACCATAAATAATATACGTAGTAGGTCACGTCTTTTCACTCACATCTCCAAAGAGGTAAATCAATCAGTTTCAATCTATTTAGATAAGGAGGTAGGGGGAGATGAGAATACCAATCTAGGCCTCGTAAAGCAAATGATGAAAAGTTACGTTGGACGGATGGAAAATGGTGACCAGACAATATAACAATTTATTATAATTATGTTCTGAATCATTTTAAACTTGTCACTCTATCTGTCCGCCTGATGTCTATATACGTATTTTTGTCTTGAGCCTATAGATAGCCATTTTTATTTTTCCCCGGACTATTTGAACGATCCGTGTAAAATTGATAAGCAATCAAAGGCATATTTACGATTAGAAAGCAGAAGGACTGAAGCTTGTAAAAAGATTGATGATTGTGATGGAAATTCTAATGAATAATTGCACTTTCACAGCCACAGGCTTTATTTTAATATGCAAAACGGTTTCAATGGGTGTGTTACGCCTGCATAGTAACGCTTAAAATGTTATAACAACTTGCAAAGCCATAGAGCACACACAACAAACAAAACAAAAGACTTTATTCACAAACCTACACACCTTGGGGGATTGTAGTCGATTGTAGTCGAAAAATATACACATAGATTATATAATGAATGATAATCCTTTACTCGCTTTTCAGTCATATATAGCGACAAATAACCGTTTTACGTCTTTAGTGAGCTATGCTTGAACTTATGATGATGTGAACTTATTTGTCTAAAAAGAAGTTCATTCGCTAGAGAGTGATTTAAAAACGAAAAGTTCGATGACTGGCTAGAACGGGGCTTGGTAAACTCATTACAGAACAGTTGATTTTTATCTCGGCATAAAATGCGAATTCGTGCTACAAAATAAATAGAAGACTTGAGAACGCTTTAAATGTATAGCTTGTTATAAGGAGACTTACAGTTTCATTCAATAGCTGCATTCAATTAACAAGAACTTTACTGTATACGGTATGCTGATGAGTTTTATATCATCTTCAAAAGTAGGAGGCATTGTATACGTTGTTCAAAAAGGAGAAAGGGGAACTTTTGTTTCAAATATAAGTACACTGGGTTTGGGATATAATTGCAATCACCATCTGATAGAAATCTTACGTCATTCGATTTGTGATCTTACAAATTAGAACTGCTTTTATAATTGTTGAAGATTGCCCATAGCAAAGTAAACTGCATAAAGAATTCGCGGTTAACTCTTTTTTTATATGAAAATTTAAAGAATAATCAACAGTTATGTACTGAAGCTTAGAGAATAAACCAGCGATGTCGTAGGTATATGTAACTTGAGAATCTTGCGTGAAGTCTTGCCAACTACTCGATAGACGCCTACTAACTACACAAGCAATTTAAACATTATTCTTGGCAGTTTATGCGGATGATGTGGAAACTGGTCTCGTCCGTCAATGCTAAATATTGTTCCATTGGTCTGCAATCAGAGCTAAACAACAACATTAGATCTAAATAAAAGCAAAAAACTATCATTTACAAGACGGAGACTTCATCGAGTCACATAAACTGCCGAAAATAGAGATATTTCCTAATCTTGAAATACTACTTAATAATAAGCTTCCAGTTAAGTTTACATATTGAACTTCCTATGCATAAAACTAGATCGGTACTTGAGTAGATCGCAAAGAATTATACCTGCCGGTGGTTAGATCTGCACTTGAATATGTTTCCATAGCATGGTCTCCTTCTTGTCGTTGTCATGTACGCGCGCGATAGAATCAGTGCAAAATTGATTCTTACTCTTGTGTTGACAACATATGAGAACAAATTAGTGATCATGACTTTATCGTAACTAGAGAAGCATTTGTTCATTCAAGGCCTCGCCTTTTTAGGAAAGCTGATAAATGACTCCATTGCTTCACCAGTCTTGTTAAATCAACTGAACCGCAATGTCCCCGTCCACAAGCTCTTAGTGTTCACTTGTACCTCGATGATTATAATCCTTAAGGTTCGGAGTTCGACGCAACCAAATCCTTTGGTTTTCTCTCACCTCTATTGCTTCCCTTTTATAAAAATATATTTTTCTCTTGTATTGTAATAGCCTAAGTAGGTCACATCCTCTAACTCTCTTATCATAGTTATATGCCTGATTTAGCTGAAATTTAAAAGATTTTAATTGAATTGAAATAAATGAGACGATGAACTTTTGAATGATTTTCTGAGTACCAGGACGCCATGAAATGCCTCATCAGGGGATATGAATCTACGCATCTACGCGTACGAGTCGGAAATAACTGACCAACTGAGCGAATATTGCGCAAAACCAAGACTGAAAAGACCGCGCCAATGTCTCAAACCGCGTTATCGCGATATTATGCGTTATGAAATTTTTGCGAACATCTCAAAACACATGTGCAACACAACGGTGTTATTTAAATAAATTGTGAAGACCATGAAGTTGAGCGAGATTCAGAAGAATAAAAAGGGGATTTTCCGATTTTGTAAACAAATTCACCTTAATTTTGGAACACATGGGATAATAAATGTGATTTATTAAAGAGCTTTTCTTAGTTAATGTAGACATTAACTGAATTTCAAATGGCTAATGAATTTCCTGTGACTTTCCAAGCTCCTGTTACGATATCACGCTGAACAGGATAACAAATATATATACATGTAAGCGCGCGTGTGTGTGTGTGTGTGTGTGTGTGTGTGTATGTGTGTGTGTGTTTAATTATGAACAACAAAAATTGATAAATCTTCTCTTCTGTGATGGCTATCAAAAAAACGAAATTGTCTAATCAATCTTATTACCTGATAATAAAAGATGGGAAAAGCAGTCGCATAGTATTGCTAGTAAAATTTAAAAATCAATGATCTAATGATCTTGTCGCATCGCACATTACATATGCGAAACTTTTATACATTACGAGTTCCGATTTATCTTTATTGGATTTAATTAGGAATTAGGAATTAGGTGGAGGGATGTTGAGAAAAGAATAAAATGATTCGATTCGATAGCGAAATTTGTTCAAGTGTCATTTGCAGTTTGTCTACCTTCTTCCGCATCTATTCAACATACGGCTTATCGAACATTAAGCGAAATCTATAACTTCAAACTGATATCTTAACGAAATTCATGATCAATACAAGCGAACATTAATTGATACATTTTTTTTTGACAAACACGAAACGAACAACGAAAACACTAAAGAATGTCAAGTCCAGTTTTTAGACATTGTCGTAGATGAAGGTATGCTTTGAAAAAGATCTAAAAAAAAAAAAAAAAAGAGTTTTCCGAAGATTTTGATTTTCAAACTACTTCACGATCTGATTACGCAGCCACCGAAGATATTGATCACGTTGCGATTTTAGTAGACTTCAACTGACCAAATTAACATTAAAACGAAACAATCAAGTGCATAATATTATTAAAATTACTATATATCTTGAAAATAGTCAAAAAAAAAAAAAAAAAAAAAAAAAAAAAAAATAGAAAAATTCATATAAATTTTTTGTTAAGATTAAAAAGAAGAAAAAATTGCAATTTTTCTGTTTTCTTGCCTTATCCATGCTTTTGTTAATAAATTATATTTCCTGGCAGCTTTCCGTTTAGTAATTTTGTTATTCTTGTAAATCAACTAACAACTAAAACAATACCAAATAACAACCAAAGTAACAAAATGTCACAATAATTATTTTACTCTTGTGGTCTTTTCTTTTTTGTTATTTTTGTTATTTTTTTTTTTTTTTTTGTCAGTATTTTACTAATTTATTTCATTTCATATCCATTTTAATCACCTCGTTTGCCGGGAGGCACTTATGGCATAATCACTTAATTGAATTTTATAGTTTAACTTCTACTAACAATTACTTTAATTAAGTTGCAAAACTGCAAAACAGTCGTAGTAGTAGGTGTGTACGATCTCCATATATAAGTGATAGATATGCTTATCAAATACGTTGAGTTTGCTCATGACTTTGCACAGCTAAAATTATCATAGATATTATTTTTTTTATTATTACAGTTTTCCTCCTCGCCCAAGTGACAAATAAATGAAATATTTCGTGCATTAACACTAGATTTACCAGCTATTTAAATATACCTATTTCTACCAATACCACTTTATAAGAAAAAAATGCCTATTGTGGCTTCCAGTCCTCATTCACTCTTAAATAATGACAAAAAAAAAAGTTGAACGATATTTATTGTAATATGTAAAGGGATACAACACTTAATTGTTAACAGTTTGTTTGTCACAATTTCGACATATGAAGATTTTGCTGCGTGTACACTTTCCGCATACACTTTTTTTGCATGTATAGCAAATATTTGTAGTCTTATTGTTATTACAATATCCTACTTGACACCATTTTCGTACAGAAGCCGTGCCACTTGTGGTTGGTATATATCAGCTTCGTGGGGTTTTTGCCTTGAAGAATTATAATCTGAAGCAAGTTCTTCTGCTAATTGAAAAACAGAAAGTCTTTCCGTGAGATATTTTCTCCTTTTGCGTTTTTATACAATATCCAGGTATTTATTCCGGCCAAATCTAAAATGTTAAAAAACACTTGAAAGTCTAAAATTTTTATAAGCATTTTAGGCATTTTTAACATATTCCTTGAAATCAACGAAATATGCAAATTTTGGTATATATCGGACTTTTATTTTTCTAAAATCCAAAAGTCTAGATAATTTTTACAAAAATAAAAAAAAAAAACGTAGAAAGGCAAGGAAGGACTAACTATCGCTTGTAGCCTTTGAAAATTTTAATCATTTTCGATTATTCCCGCTTTGATTATTTAAAAAAAACAATTGAATTCTTTCGAAATATTATTTATTTGGAATTTATTCGATTTGCAGTGCAGGCAAATTGATGAATGCATGCATATTAAAATTAGTACTGATTCGAACGATATAATAGTTGCTAGCATGCACTTTGATCCGCGACATCTATTGGTGAAAATGATGAAATGAAAGTGATGCCAAATAGCAATCTAGACAATGGTTAAATTCGGTGATTTTGACATTTCTAGTGACTTTTCCATTCGTGGAACGCTCCAAATTGCATTTTCGATCTGCATAACTGTTGTTGTTGTTGTTGTTGTTTGATTTGACGAAATTTGCTAGCGAAGCCCATCAAAGCCCTCTTAGAAGCCCTCTTATGCTGATGCTGATCCATCATATTTCAATTGTGTTGTTTTGATTTGAACGATGTAAAAATGATGATTTTGATGTCAATGACAAAGATCTGGTCTGGAGGACCAAAATGTTCGAAGACAATGAATTGCAAGACTTATTGGAGGAAAACCCAACTCAAACTTTCAACAACACTTTCGGACAACTTAAAATGAATGAATGCATTCTAGATTTTCATGTGCCATCTTAAATACACTTTATCGACTGCACTTTATTCACTCTACAGCTCTTCACTAACTAATTAAGGGAGTTGAAAGTAATCCTCCTCCTATATCCCACAGGACTCAATACAGGGCTCAATAATAAGACCCCATATGACGTGGTCTACCTTGCTCTGCTTGCCTTGGACACGTTAAGTAAAATTATCTGCTGGTATTAAAACACAACACAACATTTTTCCGCCGATCTATTCGATATATATTTGCGCGACTTCCCATTTTTCTATTGCAAATTGTCTAACCATACTGAAAAAAAAAAAAAAAAAAAAAAACGTAGAAGGTAAAGGTAAAGGTACATATATATCACATCGTTCAATTAATCTCCGGTTTAGCCTGACGTTTTTTTGCAATTTCATTATTCAAACGCACTTATAATGGCACATAATATCCACTCTGGATTCTTTATCAATTTCGAAAATAGTCGTAATAATAACGAATATTATAACATTCGGATCTCAACGAATGGACGCCTTTCGACTTTTGACTTTTGACTTTTTTTGGGCGCATAACCGACCTTTGCCAGTTGCGGTCCGCTCGCCTGACTGTCGATTTGACTCTTGAATATAATGATGATTCCATGTTTCATCCATTGTCATATACCGTATGGAAAGATCTTTTTTCTTTCGCCTAATCGACTGCAATGCGTTGCTGTTTTTGATCAAAATTGTGCAAAGGCGACGCTTACTTCAAACATCCCTTTCTCATGGCTAAATGCATTCATTGCATTCATTGGTCGATGGGCTGACTTTTGATATCTTAAGGGTGTCAGCATAAATTTGTTTAAAATTAGTCAACTAAACATAAATTTATTTTTTCCACAATCAAGAGGCGCCTTAACATCTTTGAAGGTAATGCTGATCGTTAACGGTATTTTTTCTCATCGAAAATCAACAAACGAAATTCAGAATTTTGCGTTGTTTCGAAAATGACAAAATAAATGTCATTAAAACGAGTGTAACCTATAAACTAATTGCTAGAATGCCATCATGTGTCAATTTTGGCACCGTTTTGGTATCGTTTAAAGATTGGTAATATGGACCTGTCAACGGTGTTACAATAAATGTGTCTTATTAGCGATTTATTGCATGATGTGTTATGTATGCATATGTTTCTATGATTTTGTGTTTCTGTGACTAAATTTTGATCGATTATGTTGTTATGTTGCGCTATGAATTTTTTTTTCTGGATCAAAGTGTTAAGGAGAGACCTTGTTTTCGATTTGTGAGTCGTTTGCGTGAAGCTATTGGCCATAAAGTAATGGGCCGGCAACTTGCGGATTTACGTCTCTTGTTACGTTCCATTCGAAACTTTTTCGCCCGAATTTTCTTGATTTCGATTCACCTGATTCCTAGCTATCCTTTTACATATTTTCCGCGGAAGGCCGCATATCAAGTCGAAAATTGAGCCAGTAACGACATAATTGCGATCACAAAAGAAAAGAAGGACTGACAATAACATCAATTACAAATGTGGAATAAACATTTTAGCGCAACTTAAATTAGCCGTAAGGTTCTGCTGACAAGCGTGCAATTGTTTTGCACTTATGTTATGCATCGGGTTGACCTGAAGGATATTGAAGATGTGTTATGAAATAAATGTAGGTTTTTTTTTAAGAGATTTGAAATCACACACACACATAAAATAAATCAAATCTTGTAGTTGGATGTTTGTAGGCATAAGCAAAGATCATATTTCATAGTTGAACCGTATGTGCCGCGAAGCAATCTGATCTTTATAAAGATTATTCTTCATATAGCTGTGACGCAAACCCAGTCTACAAAATCTGAATGCCTACCCATAAGTGAAATTAGTAAACAAATATTTAATTCTGACATTGCGCACTTACGGGAGCAATACCCATGCTATGGCATTGTTTATCATACTTTTGAGAAGGATTTGGCCACGAACAAGCCGTGAAATAGTAATTATAGGGGATAATAAATTAGTATGAAGTCGATTCACGCACATTCTAACCTTAATTGGTACTCTCAATATTGTCATAACTGAGATGGAAGGTTGATATTTTGCCGATGCAATACTGTGATAATGAACTTGATCCATTTACCAATACTAATGCATTTAAATAAGAGAACCGAGTATTTCAGCATATTACAATTAACAACTTCACACACCCACCCAGCACGTGTTGATGTCAACTTTAGTACATATCTCCAGACGAATATGATAAGTGGGCTTGTTGTTATATTCGAAATAATTTGAAAATTATTTTATCATTTCATCGTAGCAGCAAACTAGTCCGTACGTATTCTCTAATCGTGTGGTAAAACAATCCAAAAAATTGTGCTCCAGAAATTTCTTTCGCATAACAATTTAACCAAATATTATATACTAAGCAATTTATTTCGCTATCTTCTTTGATTTCCTAATCAATTATTAACAAAAAAAAATGTCCGCAAGGTTGGCACTTAATTTCTCAATTAGTATACTTACTTACACTCTTACATTAATACCCTTGTTGATAGATATTTAACATATTTTCCAATTTCAAATACCATAAAATAAGGAGAATAAATAAAATTCTTAGTATTAAGTAAAAAAAGTGTTCGCTCTATCAAAATATAATTCTATACTCTTTTACACGCCGCATGCATACTCTTTAACTTTCAATTCTCTTTGTTTATTACGTCTTTCTCTTACCTTAATCACAGAATGCCAGAGCAAATAGATTCTCTTTGCATAATAACGGTGCGTGTTATGCCATATTAAACACATATATCTGAACGTACGAACGAGCGTAAACGATTGTCTGTATAAGCACATACATATGCATGTAACTTGTCACACTTAACTTGTGTGTTATTTGATATCTCTCTTTTTCACGCATTTATCATTATTAACGCCTCTGGTATTTTTCACGTTTTACGCTTCTCAAACTTTTGACTGTGCACATCCAAAAAGTAATGCAAAAGAAATGAAATATAATGCACAATGAGCAACATGAGAGAAGAATAATATGTTTGTTCGTATGCATAAGCATAAGTGTATACCTGCATGCATGCATTTAATTGTATTTATATTGTATGTGTCGATTTGAACTTTGATTATATTTCGGTTATATTTTTCCGTTTTTAATACGTTGCGGTTTCCGTTTTTAGTTTTTCTTATCATTTATGCCGTCTTTCATCAACTGCATATATCTTAGATAGATCGTAGATAGACTTGTCGTCTATATATCGGTTTTCCTTTTTTATAAAACAAATTAAAGAACATGATTTCTAAATTAATTTAAAAAAAAAAAATAACATAGTTGCCATATTGACAAAAAATAATGCATTTATATATAATATTATGAAAAATGAAAAAATCAAATAAAAATATATTGAATTTATATGAAAATTTCAAAATATTTCATGAATAATCTTCATCATCAAATTCATTCTCGAAATCATTTATCTCGACTTCTTTACCTCGCAAAGGATCGCGTCTTGACGATCTGGTAGAGTAGTTTCGTGTCATGTCTACATTGTGAAGCGGCCATTCGCAATCTGAATCGTTAGATATTTTACGTTTTTTACTTTTAAACGATTTCGTTTGACTATTGCGGATTTTCTGCAATAAACTTATAACGCCCGCCTGGAATTCCAAAGTTTGATCGTCATTCAAATTATTCACTGACGGCAAGATACCCTTGAAAAAGTTCCAATGACGATTTTCATATAGACAATTAATATTATCTTGAATTACTGCTAAAGACGAATTTTGCGATTGCGAGTTCATGCGATTGCGACGCGGTTTATCTTCCAATTTTTCTATACTCATTTCCGATTTTCTCATCACAGGTTGCGATAATTCGACTCTAGTAATTGTCTCCTTTTTTAAATCAAGCATAGCAGATTTCGGTGAAGATGGCGGAATAGTGTTATCCATTTGCCAATTGTCGTCATCATCAAGATCGGAATTAATCTCTATAGTCACTTTAGATTCGTTAACGTCAACGAATTCTCCGTTATTATTATCATTCGAATCGGAATTATCTTTTTTAATTTGTTTAATATCATCTTCATCATCATCATTATTATTATTATTAGTATCCTTAGCGATAGTCAAACGATTACTCTTTTCATTCTCCATATTCGCTTGATTAAATATCACATCGTCTAATTTGGCTGATAAATCATATCTACGACGTCGATATTGTAAAACTTTGTTCATAAATTGCATCTCATCGTGGTATATATAAGGTTTAGCTGGTCTCAACGTTTGTTCATCGTAGCCATTTTTCATTGACTTGACCCATGAATCACGTATATGAGTCCATTTTTTAATGACCATTTTAGCTATAGAAAAAATTAATTGAATTTTTTTTTTTTTTAACAAAAAAATATGAAAATTAAGAAAGTCAGATAGGCTTTAATTCATACTATAACTATTATTATAATTATAATTATTAAAGGAAATTTATTGCATATAAATCTTGTCGGCTTCACATCGAAAAACATAATAATATAGATTTTTAAAGGAAACGAGAATAGCATCAAATATTTTTTGGGATAATTGTTAGCCAGGCATGTCATTGAAAAGGATTTCATAGATTTTAATTTCATAGATTAGTAAGTGGGTATAGCAACGAAAAAATCTTCATCCTAAGTAAGTTGCTATGATTATATTTAATTGAAGTTAAACAAATTTGCGTTTTACTGCAATATATTGCGAAAATATTGCAATGTACGGAACATTTTTATAAGATTGACATTTCCCTAAAGACCTACTACGTACCATAATTGGGAAAATAGGGTAATCTGTTTATCTATACAAAGTTTACGTATACATATATAAATTTTTTATCCTTTTTCGTACCTTATGGCAACCCTCTCATCATAACGCTATTATTAGAAGAGACGCAATACTTATTACTACAATTAGGGCTTTAAATACTTACTGAACTCCTCTTTGACTGTCGATGGCATGCGTTCATAATTTTCGTTGATAAAGGCGCAAATTTCACGCCACGATGTCTCTTTTAGACTACGATCTTTATACATGTCTGATGTTTTATCCCATAAAGCAGGTCTCTCACCCACTAAATGTATTAAAAACTTAATACTAATTTTTTCCCGCATCGTTATACGAAACCAGCACGACTCTGCCGTTATAAACAAAATCGATAAACCGCTCACGTTAAGAGTGAAAACCGAACTGGGAACGTGCGAGATAAAGAGAAAACCGTAACGTGTTGTATGTATACACAATGGAATAAAGTTGTTTGCCCGTGAATGAAAACAATTGAAAACGAATTGAATAACGAATGCAATAACAAATTCTGTAAAGATAAAGTCGACATCGTTTCGTTTAACGTCAAACGGTTTCAAGATACAACACAAATAAGTATAAACGTTTTATTTATATAAAATGCAAAAAAAAAAAAAAAAAAAAAAAGAAAAGAAAATCATACCAACAGAAAAAGAACAAAAAAAGGAAAAGAAAAAAAACAAAACGATTTTACGGCATTTTTAGCGTGAACGTTGACTGAGAGATATCGTTGACAGAGAGCTGCAGAAAATATTCGCAATTTTTTTGTATGTATATAAGTAAGTATTTACATATGACCATACGTACATATATAAACAGCGCAAAATATATATACATTCGTGCATGCATATATACACGCTTGTTGTTGTTCTTGTTGAGGTGATAACAAAACAGTATTAAAGTCAATTTGAAATTCAATAAACCGAATGAGTATCAAAATGGAAAAACAAAACATACGTGCGCTGTGTGTTCATATATTATGCATGATACACTCTAGTCCTCCTTCCTCTCTTCACGACTCTCTTTCTTTCAGCGTTTAGTTACATTACCTTTTGCTCTACATTAATTGTTTGTTTAAATACGTGCGCTCTCGTCGATTTATAAATACTCTCTACCTTGATTGCTCTCATTTAATTCTCTCTGCTTATGTTTGTTTTTGCGTTTTGTTACTTTTTCATTGTGGTCCATGTGGTAATTTATATTGTATTGTTGTTGTAAATTTTTAGGTCGTTCGGGTGGTCTCATCTCATTGATTTTGTTTGGTGGCATGTGCATGTGTACACAAGGCCTGCTGTAAGCGAGTTAGTGCGTTTATGTGTGTATTAGTAAGCGTGTAAGTAAAACGATAAAACCTCATGAGTGTCACTTAAGTAGCGTGAGATTTACAGATGACTGCCATGTTGATGATAGTATTAGTGGCAGAGTGGCGTCACAATGTGATGATAGTGTGTTAGTAGATTTATATATATATTCTTTATTGTTGTATTAGCAGTAGTAGTAGTAGTAGTAGTGAGAGTAACAAACACATGCGCACACACAAACGTACATACAAGATGATGCTCATTTTTTTACAGGTCGTTGCCTATAAACATGCCCGTACCATGAAACATGTATAAGTTGCAGGTTGCAATTGTTAAAAGTTCGCTTAGACATGTTAGCTCCCGCAAGTTGATTTTAGACTAGTTTTAAGCGAACTTGTCGTATGCAACTTGTTTTACTTTACATCCTGTTAAATTTTAGCATTTTTATCAGCTGTTAATTTTGTTATGTTGGCTGCATATACGTATGTTTGTGCGTGAAGGAGACGCGTGTGCTAGCGATTTAAATGATTAAATGAATAATCATAATATTTACTCTTTGTAAGTAATGCTCTCTCAATTAAATTAAGGCTACTGTTTCGTTGTTATTGTTATTGCGTATGTTGTTGTTGTTGTTGTTGTTGTTGTTGTTGCAAGTATACTCATTTCTACTCTTATTATTTATGTTATTCTTCTTAATTGTGTGGTTTAGTCTCTCAAATCCAGTTTTATTGATATCAGTGTAATGAGCATGCTATATATATATATATATGAAAATGGATAGATTTTCTTCACATCCATCACCACCACAATTGCAATCACCATTGTATCGTCGCTATCATTGTCATCATTCTTACAATTTGTTGTTGTCGTGGTCTTCGGAAGTCAAAGACACTGTTATACACTTGCATTCCTTGTCTGTTTTTTTACGCTTCCACTAAAATTACAATAATTTGCTTGTTTTTATCTTAATTCTTATTTAAAGAGCAAACGTATCGTATAACTTGACATGTTTTGCTCTCAATCTCTCAACGTTTAGCTCCGCTCACGTTATATCTCTGTTTCGCTCTCTTTATTTTTTCTTCTCTTTTGCTAATAATCTTTCGATATGTAAGTAAATATGTTTCGTTTAAATTTTTTATGTTGCAGTTGCTGCTCCGCTGTTGTTTTGTTAACGTGTGAAGGATTTACATTGTCATGCTTCTGTTGCTATTCTGTTGTTGCTATTATTACAGACGTTGTTGTTTGCATTTATTTATTTATAATTTTTTTGGTTTTTTTTTGGTGTTTTGTTTCTGCCGTTGTATTATTTGCCCTCTTAAATGCTCTTTATGTTTTTAATATTTGCTGTTGCTGTTGCTGTTGCTGTTGCTGTTGCATCTTATTTAGTTAAAGCTGTCATCATTTTATTGTTGTTGCCTGTTGTTTGTACATTTGTCTGCATGTATTTGGAGTGACATGAGAGGTGTTTTCTTTCTTCGTCTTTTTGTTCTTCTTCTTACTCCATTGCTTTTTTCGGCGTGTTTTTGTTGTGTTTTTGTAGGCCGTTTTTCTTTTTCTTTTTTGAGAGTTTTGCTATGATGAGAGCGTGAGATTATGTTGTTGCTATTTTGTATTGTATAAACGGGTTTTTTTTTTTTTTTTTTACTTTTTGTTTTCATTTTGTTGTGATTTCAATTTAACATAATTTCTTAGTGTTATTTTTTGCATACCTGTGTCTATAGATGTTTACGATTATAATAATTATAATGATGGTGTTGCGCCGTTTGTAAAACTAAGAGAAATTAATTTTATTTGTTTAGTTTCACAAAATAAATTTATTACAAACAGTGCTGCTTTTTTTTTTTCCTTAATTCTTTATTTATAAAACGTATTAAAAGGATAATGATTAATCTATTGGGTTCGAAAAAAAGAAGAGATAAAGACATGGGGACTCAGAAAGAATTTAGGTTATGTTTACGATGAAGCTGGACAAACTTAAACATTTATATTCGGCTTTAATTTTCAACTCAAATAAATTTTAATAGATTTTATTCTTATTTTAGTAATCCTTCCGGCCTCTGTAGTTTTTTATATCGCAATTCTTCTCTTTCTCATGCTGATCTCCAAAGAATAGAAGATCACATATCCTCAGTTTATCTTACAACTTATATACAAACAACATGGACGGGTGGACTCGATCGATTCCGAATTTGACGATGATCAAGGGTCTCTGAAGCTCCCTTCCGGGTGCTGCACAAACATTACGAGCAAACGGACATAGTCACATGCTTCACTGATAGATGCAATCAATATACGGACTCATTACCGAAATATCGAAATTTACTTTTGTCCGTTACAACCCTTGCAATATGACTTTTGCAACCATGACAGCAGCAGTTGAGCGGAAATTTAATTTCGGCAATAAGTAAAAGTCAAATAGTGGCCCGACGTTGATTCCATCGCACTTATTTAAGAATATGCGAGTCAAAAAACTTTTGCGCTTTTCTCGACGATTGCGTTATCATGTTGCCAAAAGTGGAAGTCGGAATAATTTTAAGTTAGCTCATCTAGTGAGCTAATTTTTGCTTGATCTCATTCGACAATTGTCGAAGACTAGCTTGTAGAAGTTGAAGTTCGTCTGTAGTGACAGACAAATCAACTACTATTTCCTCGATTAGACCTATGAATAATTTTCTGCTAGACGTTTATCCGAAAAAAAAAAAAAAAATTTTTAATAAATCTACGACGAACGATGAGTTCGATGACGTTTTGCTTACAGTTTGCTACGGTTATTGGGCGAACTAAAGCAAATCTTCAAACTTAACATATGACAATCGATTAACAGTTTCATTTGCAAGTAAAGTATCAGCTTTTTATCATTATTTAGGCAATCGTTAGTGTTGCAACAAAGACAGTTAGATAGACAAATAGATAGGCGGACGGATTGAAAAATGTATAGGTGCTGTTGTCAAATTTTACACAGACCCAAAACATGCATAATTGATGTCGCTATGTAATAACTATACTAATAAGTGCTTATTAAGAACGTGACATTTCTCGTTTGCGATGTAAAAATTAAAAATCGAAACTGCATTAAACTAAAATTTAGATTAAGACTAATTTAAGGTAAACTTTCAAAATAAAGTATTGGGAACGCAATGCGATTCTTTCGAAACACTTTGTTATTCGCTAAATGAATAAATTAGTGTTCGGGATGATTGTTGTTCTAGATTCGTCGCTTTCTTGTTTGTTGTTATGATATTTTAATTCCGTATAATTGAAATGCTTTAAAAGATTTCCACATGATTGTGGTCACACATAATAAAATGTAATAAATTTACAAAATTATTTGCATTTACTGTAACTGATGCCAGGCACTAATAAAAATCATTTACAAACATGATAATACTGATAAACATGACTGTAAAGCGAGTAATTAAAAGATTAAAAATCGAAAAAAGAAAACTGAAAAAGAGGTAATTAAATATTGTAAAAATGTCAAATGCACATAAACACACGCACACACGTACACACGCACCCATGCACGCATGCACGCACGCATACACTCAAGCCTATTCACATAGCGTAAATATTATATATATGCGGGCATATATAAGCGATAGCAAAAACCTGTTAAATAAAATCAAGTGATATTTTTTTTTTTTGTGTAAATTTGTTAGTGATCGCGTGTAAAAAACCGGCTTCTCTTTGACTTTGGCTACTATCACTGCTCATTCACTCGAGCAGTCAGTCAGTTAGTCACTCAGTCAATTGAGTTCAGTTAAGAGCCGGCGTGACAAAATTTAGCTTTCAAGCCCCAGTTCTCGTGCGCTTTCGGATCATACTATAATATGTATGTTGGTTTGTGCTTTGCCTATATCACTTACAATTTACCACTCTTTTAATAATGATAATTATGATGGAAACTGTCATAAATGACAAATTATAGATTAATTTTCTTTCCTTCATGCTGTCTTCACTCTTTAACTGTATGCAAGCGCAAGTACGTATGTTGATAAAAATCCACACACACGAAATTCATTTTTAACAATTTTATATATATATATGCGTTTGTATATGGTATGCTTGATGATGGCTGAGGAACCGGACTTAATATTGTTTGCAGAGCAATGAGGAGAAAAACAAAAAATAAAATAAATGCTTTAAAGAAAAATAATTCACACGGCTTGGGCCGAATTTTTTATACCTCAGCATCATTTCGGAAAATCAAAACACTACTTTACACTAAATGCCTTAAGCATTGGTTAACAATTTAATACATATATATATACGTATATATATCTTACACTTATCGTTGTATCTTTAGGTAAATAAATGCAATTTCTAAGGCATACGAGAAGATTACGATAAGCGAAAGACTTGATAGTAACAGGACGGAGAGGTTCAATTTTTCGTTCTTTGGTTCGCGCGGTTCAAAACATGAGTAATTTAAATAAAACGAAAATTATTTTTACTTTTTTCTTCTTCTTCTTCTTCTTCTTCTTCTTCTTGTTATTCTTCTTACAAAATCAATTAACTAATAGATAATAATAAATGTTTTCACGGATAATCCGCTTAAGAGCTTGACGCGGGCCATTTAAGATTTCATATGTGAGATGAAAGATTTGTTTTATTTTGTTGTTGAGCTTCAATCAGTTCACAAAATGAACATATCTTCTAAGTGATGAGTAAATGTATAAAATAAGTAAATGGTATCCAGAAACGCACATTTTGCATGCAATTATTGCCGTACAAAAATGCGAAATAATATTCAGGCATTTAACGTTAAGCGCATGTTGCGCATGCTCTTAATGACGATAAAATAATATGCACGCGCATTATCACCATGTAATTGTTAACTTCTTATGTACATTGGATAAGTTAATATAGTTACCTAGTTTTAGCTTTTCTTTTTTCTTTTTTCTTTTCTATCTCGTTTTTTGTCCATAAAAAACATGTTCCTTCCATGATAGTATTAATAGCACTTATATATGCTTTGCAAGTTCAACTTTATTAGAGAGTTTTGCTAAATATAAAAACTCGTTAACTCGTTAAATCTGATTTATAAAATTCTCAATTTCGCACAATGATTTTTATCCTTATTATAGACAAAGTTCTGCGATATCATTTATTATTACTTTCTCGTTTTCTAATGCGAATTTATAAGATTTCAGTCATCAGTCAGTATTGAGCGGTATAAATATCATTTTCGGATATGTGCAGAACGCAATCAGATATTTTAAGAAGTGAAACTTGGTAACTTTTATAGTTCGTTTTTTTTTTTTTTTCAAGTCACAAGCAAACGCATATATTGATAGGAAAAGTTTTTATTACAAAAACAAGTAACGGCACTATAGTGGATCAGGGCGCTGAACTGAAAATTGATAGGTTGTATGGGAATGGATCGAAAAAGTTGTCCGATATGAATCATTTGCAATAACGTTTGCCAAACGTTGGGCCAACTGTGCATCAACTTTCGACTACTTACCATATAACGCCTTATTTTGGATCGTGGCCCACTAAAATGCTTCTACTTCTTGTTATATATTTAATTTTTCGCAAAGTGTATATAATATCGTGAACTTGAATTATAGCAATAGAGAATCCGCTTGAGTGGCCGAGTAGGCAAGAGTCTCGACTAGCGACTCAATGGTCGTGCGTTCACAAATCTCAACTGCAGTTGAGTCTTTACTAATGCGGAAAACTTTAGATGTTAGTGTTTGAAGACTTTAGTCTTAGAATTCATTCTCTGGCTAAATTTATAATAATAATAATAATAATAATATAACCGTAGAGATATTATTATTCCATATATACATCGATAGTATAATCTCAGGTTTGCAGCGCGGCGTTGTTGTGACCAAAGTTTATTAAATTTAATTAGGGCGGTTTAAATAATTTTGAACTTGTTGTTAACATGATACGAAATACCCTATAGTTTACAGTAACAGATCGATTTTCACTGCCTTCGTATAAGGATGGCTCGGTAATCGAATTCGTCAAAAAATGACGATTTAAAAGCAAAAACTTTCGTTTTGAAGAAATTTTTTTAGCAATCGAAGCTCGTTGCCTCGTCACTGAGAATGGTTTTCGATGAGAAATGTTTGAAACTTTCGAAACATATTGTTATGAAAGTTTCGTATTCGATGACAATTAAACGATTTTTTAAGAAAACAAATTCTAAAGATAGGGAAAAAGCAAGCGCACATTCATGGCGCATTATCTGCGTCATGCACCTGATGATTGGCGAAAAGATTAACGACATTTATCAGAAATTTAGCGGGAAAATAAATTAAAAATATCGCAATGAATTTTTGGGTAACGGCAACTCCCTTGTAAGAGGATATATAAGCAGAATATTTGCGGAAGGGAAAAGTTAGTCGCGAGACTAGAAAAGTGTGTCGAATTAGTCGAAAGTGTGAGTCGTGAGGGTCGAGTCAAGAAAATTAAATTGCAAATAATTTATTGGTATTAATTTTTGAGTTCTTCTAAGCAAAATGCAGCATACACCCGGCAGCGGAAAATACGATGCTTTTTAAATGAATCTCTTTTTTAAAATACTGTTCACAAGCATTGGCTTCGATGATATTATGGCGACGCTTTCTGTTGCTAATTTCAAACAGAGCGGTATAGACACCGACGATGCTAAGCGTTCTGGTCGCCCGAATTAGGCAGTTATTCGAGAAAACATTAGAAAGTGCTCAAAATCGTTTTGAAAGATCAAAAAGTCAAATTCCGTGAGATAGCTGGCACTCTAAAGATATCAAAATGCAGCTCATCCTCCATTTTGCATTGAAATTTATTCATGGGGAGGGTCGCTTTGAAGTAAGTGCCGCGTTTGCTTACTTTCGGCGAAAAACAACAGCAACAGTATTAAAGTCGTTCAGGCGAAACAAAAAGAATTTTTTCATGCGATGAATAGCATGGAATCACTATTACTCTCCAGAGTCGGATAGGCAATCAGTCGAATGGACAGCGACTGGCGACTGGCCAAAAAGGCATATGCCAACTGGGAAGTTTATCTCGTCCATATTAAAATATTCATCGACCTCTTTGGAATGGGACAAAGCATCAATAGTGCGAGTAAATTGCGAAAAAGAAACGGTGCATTAGGTCGTAGAGGTATTGAGTGATGTGATATGTCTCCGAACTATTTAATTAGTTGTGATTATTTCATGCAAAAGAAATGCAATTTTTTTTTTTTTTTTTAAATATTTTTTTTCGCCGTCAAAAAAAAAAAAAAAAAAAAAAAAATCGAGAAATAATTCGTAGCACATTATCAATATTTTGCAACATATGTCAGTTTTTGTTTCTATGGTTAATGCACTATATAAAGATTTAAAGATAATACGCACAGAATTGATAATATTATTAAAATATTAATAATAACTGATAAATAATAATGATTTTTTATTTTTTACAAAAAACGAAAAAAAAAAAAAAAGAATCACATCAGTATAATAATGCATACATACATATACACATCAAGCAAATTTTTTTGTCAATTTTCAGTCGAATTTTGGATACCACATGTTAGCCTTTTTTTCTTAATTACGATATCTAAGTTTGAATAGCCTTTTGCTTTTCATTACATAATACTTTATAATATATATACTGAATGCAGATTCATTACGAATCTTGTTCTGATTCATTCCGAATTATCATTACAAACTTAAATTTTATCCATTTCCAGGACCTTGACATACTTACTATATACTCTTAAGTTTGTTCAAAAGTTCAACTTTTGATATAAGTTTTTTTTTTTTTTCAATATTTGCAAACTTTTAATGAACCTCTTGTAGTGTTTTTGGATAATTGATTACTTGCCTTGCATAACGAATAACGAACTCATTCGATTTTTAAGGTAGTAGTTTTATACAAAAAACTTATTCAATTGTATAAATCTGGGTTTGTATTGTTGTTGTCAGGAAAGTACCAGGAATCGTTTAATGGATAATATTCTGATTAATCAGTATTATCAAATATAATTTTGTTGTTGTTTTCTTGACTATCGAAGATTGGCTTAATTAATAACTTATTTTCCGTAATATATATCGAAGACTGCATAAAGCATATATATATGATATCGTATTAATCGATGTAAGCTTTTGAATCTGAAATTAATTACATCCATACGAGAAAATAAGTGAAAACACCGCAATAGGTCATGGCCCACCATTAATACCCTACGTTATATGGCCAGTAGTTGAAGAAGTGTTCCGATCCAAATAACTATCAATTTCGTACGTTTTTGAGCCAAAACACGTCAGTGTATGAAATTTCATCAAAATATCTTAAAAATTGCGGCTTGAAAATTGAACAGACGAAAACAAGTCAGACAGACGGACAGACAATCTTAAATCGATTCAGAAAGTGATTTTAAATCGATCAGTATAATAAAAGTTGCGTCTATCTCAAGTCCTTCTGGGAGTAGCATACACACGCACAAATTTAATTTGCACCGTATCACAAGTGCTGTAGAGTATAAAAGCCAAGCCCTAAGGCGATCAGAGCTTATAGAACAAAAACAAGGAACAAAATAGGAACTTTATATACATATACATACAAAATAGGAAAGGAACTATTCGTTGTATTTCAATGAAATTGTAGGATATCAAATTCCATATCCATGACAGTGGGATAAAGGATTTGTTTAAAGTACTTGCTTATCCCTTATACTAAATTGCACTTTTTAAAGGTGGAAAAAGTTGAATAAAAAGACGATATCGAAAGTATTGTGTTTGTTGTGTTGGGATTACGGGCAGAACATCCCGTTATTTATTTATAAAAAAAAAAAAAAAAAAAAAGTGAAAAAAAGGAAACATTACAACAAAAGTGTTGGAAGGTCTGGCTTTAAATTTGAGGTCAACTTGCAATATGTCGGAGTGGATCATAAATGCATGCGCAATATTTTAGCGCATACAAATAATGTATTAAAAAAAAAAAAAAAAAAAAAAAATTAAATTAAATTAAATCTGAATCAGGATTGTATTTTATTTACGGTATTACGGATCGCGACCCCAAAATCGATGACCCTATATAAGAGTTTCTTGTCATTAGCGTCATGCTCGTCAAATATGATTTCATGTAGTTTTTCTCTTTCCTCCAAGTATAGTTTGAATCGCTTGGAACTATAAAAACGAGTTCGAAGAAAGAATGCGGTCGTCTTGGATAACCTTACAGTATCTTACAACATATCGTTCGTAAATATCGTATCGTATAGTTTCATCATTTCGCAAAATACGATTTGCAGCAATTGGAAAATTCTCTTTTTACTCTGACGTAACGGAAGAGATGCACAAAAAGGCAATTTTTTAAAGCGTGCAAGAGACTTAGCCTAGCAACTAACATAGTGTAACTATCCGAAAATAACAATAGAAAATTTAGATATGTTATTAAATTAATTGAAAACAGAATGAAACGGATTAGTTGGCTCGAAAAAAGAAAAATAAATAAAAAGAAGATCTTTTTCAATTTCGCAGTAATAAAAAAGGCAATTGGGACGATCTCGGAAAAGATCTACATAAAATATGCTTCGATTATCGAGTTAAATATGATGACAGGTTAACTGGCGCCACTGGTTTATATGTAACAGAAAGTAATATTTTTAATAATTTTGTCAAAGTCAGGCAATTTTTAACGTAACGGAATATTAATATACTATATTAGTATTGGTAAGAAAACAGACGGTCGAAACCTGTAATGGATAAAGGCAGGTGTCATTGTAAACCTCCGGTAGTTCGGTAGTTCCAACAAACACTCCACAGACTCCACAGTTAGTTACACTTAAGAAATACACGTGCAAAAGTCCTTATGCAGACAGACGGACGGACAGTCGAAATTTTCTTACTGGACTAGGTGATGTTTTGCTCTGGACTCTTCTACATCCTGCCCCTACTTACAGTCTCCTTCGCCCTATAAACGGAAACTGCGCGAAATGTGTCATAAATCACCAAGTAGAAGAAGCATGGTTTGGTGTCGACGGTAATAATCTTAATATTAGTTACCTTTTCTGAGCTGCCGCTTAGCCGAGTAGATAAGAATTGCGACTGACTACCAACTCAGCGTTCGCGGATTCAAATTTCAATGTGCTTTCGAGCATAACTGTCTGGCTGTAACGACAGTGAGCGCTCTTAGTCTGCAAAGATATAACACTTGCCGATTGGATACATAGCCACTAGACTGCCACCACCGTAACTCCTTATCTCTTTTCGGCCATCATCGTGTTGCAAGTTTAGAGCACATATCTTCATTGATCAATTATCATAGTAAAAAAGCAAATAATTGTAACAACATGGGTGGTCCAGTTCGTTCTAGGACGTTTCCTCACACAGCCGAAAAAACTCAATACCAGGTCGGTGAAATTGCACGTTCATGTATGCATTTTATTTTAATATATTGTTCTATGTACCAGAGAGTATAAAATCGAATATAATCTGGGACGTTTGAGGATGTGTGTGGTTTCCTTCGCTGAGGGAGCAGGTCACAAAATACAGTGATAACGCCTGAAAATTGTGTCTTTGTCGAGACGGAGAAAATTATACTTGAAACCAGAAGATATTGAAATATCAAGATTATAGTAAAGTGTACAATGTCGGTGATTATGTGGCGGTGAAAAACTTTGTAAATGTAAACCTGGCGCTCAAGTATGGCGAAAAGTAAATTTCTGCGATTAAAGCTAAAAAGCGGAACGATTTCAAGTAAGGATCGCCAAAATATGGCAATCTTCGTATAGCTAGGTTATGAGTATATAGTAACTGTAGATAGTGGACAATAAGATGGAGTAAGATTAGTAAGCTTAAAAGCAGCAGTCAGTCTCTCAAGCCAGAGAAGTGTTTCTTACAAAATGATGGGTTTTATTTATTTATTGAAATTCCTGGTACTTTTCTGACATTCTGCATATATAAATAACATTAATAAATTTATTATGTATTTCCTTATATAATTTTAACTGTTATGTAAAAACATTTCATGTGTCATTATGTTTTTTTTTTTCCACGATATTTACGCATAAAACTAACGGTAATTTTTTTTTATTTTTATTTGTATTTTTATTTATTTATTTACTTTTTTTTTTTTTGTTCACACGACATTTTTAAAATGATAATATAAAATAATACTATACATTTGTATATTATATATATATATGTATGTACATATTATATAGTGAGATTTGGTTTTTTATAAATTTATCCTCTATGGTATATACTGGCTACTTTTTTTTATTTTTTTTTATTTTATTATTGTTATTATTATTATTATTATTATTATTATTATTATTATTATTATTATTATTATTATTATTATATACACTGGCAATGATCTCTTCTTTCAACCCTACCCACGACAATCAGTCCAAAAAGTATAAAGTATAATTTTTTGTATTCATTTTTTTATTCTTTAATTTGTTTTTTGATTTTATTTTCAATAAAGCGAAATAAACGGATATTTTATTTCGTTAAAGGACAGCACAGTACATTAAGTGTACGCGCGGCGTTTTATATGAAATACGAAGAGTGAGTAAAAAAAAGAAGACATTTTATTTATGAAATACATAAATGAGTACATATGCATACGAACATACATGCCAATATATATATATATATATATATATATATATATATATATATGTATGAGCATATGTCTATGTACAACACATGTGATTCCCATACAAGTAAATTGTCTGTCAATTGGGTGGATAAAACGCGACTGTCGATATGTATGTACACACGTAAAACACACACACACACACACACACACACACACACACACATATATATATATATATATATATATATATATATATATATATATATATATACATACACATACATACACATACATACA
>KK502402.1:3730913-3741857 GCA_000688735.1 Glossina austeni
TTTTTTTTTTTTTTTTTTTTTTTTTTTTAGAAATAGGGGGGGGGGGGGAGGAGGAAGGGGGGGTGACGCCCAATCTTTTTTTTTTTTTTTATTGAAGACGAAGGTGAGGGGTGGAGAAGGAAGGTCGGCTGCAGCCCTACACTTGTTCATTATTGTAATTTTGTAATTTTGAAGGAACAAAAGATATTTTTGAAGATTTTAATGATAAAAAAACATTTTTGGTTGAACACTTGGTGGGCCCAGTGAAGTTAAAATTGCTTTAGTCAGTGTTCGGAAACATGTGGTTTGCTGCGAATATTTAAAAATAAGCAAACTAACACACGCACATAACTCACATTGAGGCCGTAAATTTGGATAGTTTGCGAAATTGCGTAAAAAATTCGCTAACCAAGAGGTTACATAAACAGCAAAAGAACGTTTTTAACGCCTCGATAATCTTGAAGATGAGAGATACTTAGAAGGTCGCAGTATAGGAGTAATGGATGAAAATTGATGAAAGAGAGATTACCGATATACTAAACACAAAACCTGTAACAGCAGCAATTATTCTAAAATTTTTTCACTTTCCACTTTCCATGCTTTACTTTCACCGAGTACGACTTCTTTTGAAACGAAAAATTGCAACAATGGATCAAAAAAAGAAAGAAAGAAAGAAAAAAAAAAAAAAAAACAAATAATGAAATGTACCGCGGGATATATTAAGATTTTAGGACATATAAAAATTATCGAAAAGCAATAATAAAGGATCTTAAGGTGCAAAATGACCGATGTGGATGCTAAGCAACCAGAGCATATAAGTAAGTAAGTGTGACCTTGTAGGAAAAGTAATTTATTATGTAAGGCTCTTCTAGAAAAGTACAATGTGAAGAAGAGATAGACATTCTATGGTAGAAATATAACTTGGAAAATGAAATCTTTACAATTTATTAGGACGCAGCCATCAGCTAAATGAAGAGCCAATAATCACAACAATAATCCACAATAGTGATGGTTGGCAAAAAAAAAGGAAAAATTTCCACATTATTTCAAAAGATGAAAAATGTTACTGAAAAGTACTCAGATACTACCAATAAACCGGAGTGTTGGAGTGTTGAAAGAGTAAAAATGGTGTTACTGTTTGTCTGCAGGCATTACACCAAGCAACTGTAAAAGTAGGACCACAAGAACTAGGAGCAAATCCAAAAGTTTACAAACAAATACAATGGGCCGAAAGGCAACAGATCTGTAGAATAATTATTCCGTGGATCCGTGAATGACTGACTCTGAATAAAGATCATCAGAAACAAAATTGAAATTTTATATATATAAATATATATTTAGATAATATATGCCTTGCATGATATAATTCTTTGTATAAAGTCATAGTTGAAAGTTCATTTTTAAGGAGAAAGCGATAATGAGGAGAATATAATTAAAGAGAATTATAATTATAGTGGGCGACGATTCACCATTATATACACCATGCCCCATTTTTAATAGTGTCTATCCTTATGGCAAAACATATCGGCGTATCAAATTTCATCGGAATATCCCAAAAATTGCGATTCGCAGGTTGAACACAAAAAAAACAACACGAACAGATGGACAGACAAGCTTATATTAATTCAGAAACTAATTCTAAAAGTGATTCTTAATCGATTAGTATAATAAAAAGGAGGTTTATCGCAAGTCCTTGTGAAAATTACGTACATTCGCACAATCCTCTTACACCCTTGCATTCATTACAAATGGTGTACGGTATAAAATGAATCCAAGTCGATAACAATAAACGATATTAAGCCTAGTCGAGTAATTTTACAAGTGCTTTGAAAATTAAAGACAATATTTTTAAAGAGATCCTCAAGTAGGCGTGTTTTCTTTAACCAAAAGCACACTTACTTAAATACAATTAAAATGTGAAGATTTTGACGAGACGCGATGAAAAGTTTTAAAGAGCAATAATAAATAGCTGGATGTAAGCAAAAATTCTGCTGAGTTGATTACGGAAATTGGTTATTAAAAACGCTTTAAGTGATTTTCACGTGATTTTCTTTTAACTAATAGAAATTAAAAAAAAAAAAAATTAATTGTAATGTAAAGTAAGCAAAAAAAGCTACAGTCGTCGGTCTAAGCCGAATCTTATATATCCAATGACTTAAACCGATATATAATGATCGCAAAATTGGCTTCTAAATGTGAGCGTCTCAGTTGATCTATTGCGACGACTTTCATATCGAATTTTCAGCTGGCCTAAAGGCCATACATTTCACATCGACTTTTAGATAAACATATTTTTTTATTTTATTATTTATTGTGCATTCGTATATTTGTTTGTAAACGGATCATACATTATTTGCAAATTGCACTTATGGCGAGTAAGTGAAAGAGAATATGTTTGTATTGATTTTTTGCTTCAATATTTTCGATAGGTAGCGTTTCAATCACAGACGATATGTAGGCAGACAGATAGATAATTAGATAGACTAAGAACTTTACATTGATCAATACGATTGATAGTTATAGTGATTCTTTTGATGCGAAGGCAAACAAAATACACGGCATCCCAATATATTCTTATATCCGCTATTGAAAGAACATTAGATTCATCAAATGAAGATGTTATACACTATATGTATGCATATATATATATATATATGTATTCTTGATTACCATGAACACTGTGTCTGTCCTTCCTCGTCTTTCCGTATTGTTCGATAATCTCGCTATAAATGTTGTGTAAAGTTAACTTTTCCCACATTCCTTAAGCTAAGTACGAAAATCAATCTAGCAATCGATTCATTTACTTGCCCCAAAATCAAAACGAATTGTCGATAAACGGGCTACCTAATCGTAAAAAAGATACGATTTATGCAATATGTACGATGTACGATATAAGGTCAATTAGATCAAGTGAATGGATTTTCGTTGCATTTTTCAATCCAATATTGTTTGTATGCATGCATACCCCATAATGATGGGGTGTTAATAGAATTCATCATTATAGCTGAATGCCATCTTTTTCATGTCTGTAATTGGGTCGGTTAGGAAATTCATTACTCATTCATTGATTCATTCATTCGTTATTTGTTTTTTTTATTTGTTATCATGGAAGTTGGAATGCCTTGATGCGTGAGATAACAATAAATGGAAAATCTTTTCTCTCTACATTGAGGAAATTTTCAAAATTTATTAATCGAGACAGGAAGGTTTTTAAAATTCGTACTAAGCTTAATATTGGTATTGCATACCTTGCTTTTTATTACAAGTTTTTTCTATATTTTCTATTGGATTTGCAAAGCAGTAAAGTGTAAGCTTTTAAAATTTTTAAATAAAAAAAAAAAAAAAAAATTGATTTTGTGCGGTTAAAGGCAGTTTTTCATAATCATTAATTGAAACTGCCGGATATAAACTAATTAGCATTAAAATTACATTATTCATATTATTTTTTATATATATATATAGATAATTATACTGATTTTCAAAAAAAAAAAAAAGCAATTTTTTTCGGTTAGCATCGAATTTCTTTAACACTTATTTTACATGCAGTGAAGTTTGGAAAAAATTCCTGCGCTTAACCGATTTTGGATAAAATTGAATGGTCTTTAATTACCGAAACTTGATTCACATATATATGGATAATGAATCTCAAACTTTTTTTTAAAAAAATAAATGTGCTATAAAAAATACATTGGTCAATAAATCCCAGGACTAAGAAAAAATACTATTTTTTTTTTTTTAATAAAGCACCAAATCGGTCTAGGTTGATACACATTTTGATATCTTTTTCTTGGAGTGACTTATCAATACCTTCGAAATACGCTTTGGTTTTCGCAATAACAAAAATCGGTTTCTGTCGTGCACCTTTTTAGAATTTTAGCAGATGAAGCAACAATTCAAGTTTCGATTCTTGTAATATTGCAATTGCATCCATCAATTTGTGAGGCGATGGTTTTGTTCCATTGTGGTTATCCACACGTGACCAATTTGGAAGCAATTTCCCCACAAAAATAATTTTTATGTTGACATCTGTAGGATGTCACATGTTTCTCGCGATTTTCGTTTATCGATTATCGAGAATAATTTTCAGAATTTTTTAAATGCTTCCTATTGTAACCGCCTCTTTTGGGCAATGCAACGTATTCGATGCGTTAAGCATCATCGTCATCCATACAACTTGGTTTAAAAGCAGCAAATGAGATTTGAGCAACGGAAGGGTGCTTTGAAAATAATGATTGTGACACCGATCGAACGATCGAAATAACATAAACTTTCGAAAGGCATCGTTTGACATTTATATATCAGTCCCGAAAATTATTGACCGATATGTTATATTATATTACTTATAGAAAAATTTTCATTGAAATGTAACCTAAGACTATCTGTTCAAAGAACTATGTACTTAGTGTTGCTCGAACTATTTTGTCAACTATTTTCAACGCATAAATATAGCAAATAAATATATAAAGAAATCCTTCGCTTACAAGTCTTTAAGTTAAGCATTATAATATGGATAAGACTTATGGTAACGATGTTCAATTAAAAACACAGCCACGCTTCAAGATTTCTCTTAACTTAGAAGTTGAAAATTGACGATGGCTTCATCGAAATAAAGAAATCATTATAACAAATTTAAAAGTGGTAGTCGAGGCCCTTTGGGCAGTGTACCTTATTCGGGAAGCTCTCAAAATTTCGAATAAAAGTCACAGACCGTATTATAAGCTATGATTCTGTTCAATTTTTTCTTTCCACTTATCTCCTTACACTTACACAGTTAAGCTTTTTCGTGAGAAACCCTATTAATATTGCGAGCAATTTAGGCCAAGTGTGGTTTATTTTTTCACGAATCCCGGTACGGTGTGCCAGTATTATTGAGTGTTGATGTTTTGTTTCATTCGAAATAAATCGTCTTTCCATTCAAACCGATTTAAGCTCCTTTTTTTTGTTGAGCTTCCCTTATCTTTATAGTAGAAAAAATCGTATCTCGCTCTTAAACTAATTTTGCTTTCTCAGCTTTTATGAATCGATCCGAAATGGCTATGAGTTCAGTTACATTTAATTTTGTTTTTGTAAAAGAAAATGTGATTTTACATAACTGATAGGCAGTTAGATATGAAGCTTTATTAAGCAATTAAGACCAGGTATCATAGGATCATCAAATACGTGATTTTTTTTTTTAGTTTTAAAATAAAAACTAACGGTGAATTTTCCTTTATTTTAGATATTGGTTTACGTTTCATTCAGTTAAAAATGGTTTCATGTGAACCACCGCCGTTGGACATCTGCAAAAGTTCAATCTTGGAGCACAAATTTTTTTCACTTCTGTGAATAATTGTGAATTTCTTGTAATGAATTGATCGTGTCACGAGACACGAGAAAACATGTCGTCCAAGCCGAAATCATCTACTTCGTGTCACAAAAAATCGGCGATCATATTTCCGTAGTGTTCTGCATTGAGACGTGCGTGGTCTGCTTACACCAAGCCCCCCCTTATTTACGAAATCATTTAAACAAATATGAGCATAAACCATAACCGTGAGTTCATTGCTTTCGTAATAAGTTTTAATTTAATTTTTGTACAACTGTGTATGTATTGTATTGTGCTCCGCCAGGGTGTGCCATGGTTCAAACAATATATTTAAGGAAAACAATTTGATCTAAATCTCAATCGAAAGTCCGTCTGAATTTCAAATATGTAAAATAACTCCATGCATGTTTTAATTATGGTATTGTTGGACTAGTTGTCTTAAAAGTGTTAGATTGCATCAATCTGTTGATTTGTTTTTAGCGGGATACCCTCTCGTTTTTACATTTTCATCATAACTTGAGTTCTTTTCCACTTACGACTTTGGCATGACATGAATAATCGGCAGATGGGAAATGCATAGGGCGTCAAACGGCTTGGAAGCGCACATTAATTGCGAATGTATAGCCTAGTAATGATTAAAATTTAACAAGAATTTTTCATTCTCTCAATTGGTATTTATTTAATCTGTTTTGAGGCCGGCCTCCATATCAACTTTATTTTCATTTTTTTCAAAAATGTTGTCCTTTATTTAAATATTTCTTTTTAATTTGGAAAATTGAAGAAACTCATAGGAGACAATGTCTACAACTACAATAACTAAAATTAGGCATCACATCGGTGGCATTAAAATATAATGATAAGTTCGATAAGCTCGGGATGATCGCTGCACTTTAACTTATTTCAAAGTCCGATTTCTCTAATTGATCCTAAATTTTCTTTAAGGGTTAACCGGACATAGTTGGTCACTGCCACTATGTCCCCTTCGATCGTCTTCATGTAAGCTTTAGCATTATTTATAAAATAGTAGTTTGGAAAATCTGTTCTCATATTTTCAATTTTTTATTGCACTTAATTTTTTTAATTCAATATAAAAATGTAATAACCCAAAGCTCTGGCCCTGCTCGTTGACTCGGGATATACACGCATAAATGTAGTGATTGAACGGCTTACATATATTTTCAATATATTTTTATTAGTTTGAAAATTCTCATTGGGTTTCGATTTTTAAATTTTCTGGCTGGTTACAAATCGGATATCGTAACAAGTAGAGCCCTATTCGCCAAACTATGTCATAAAAAATTTTGAATTCCAAAATATAAACAAAAAACAAAGCAATAATGAGTTTTAATGTTTTTAAATAAATTAGCGAAAGTAAACAAAATTCATTGTGTTTAAGATTTTTCTCAAAAAAAAAAAAAATAAATAAATAAAAAAATAAATAAATAAAAAAATGAATAAATAAAAAAATAAATAAAAATAATAATACAACAACAAGTAAAAATATTACGCACAACTGTGGTCGAATTTTTTACACCAATCACCCTTATCTTAAAAAAAAAAAAAAAAAAAAAACTGTAAAGAGACAGCAAGATCTACGTATATATGTGGATACTGATCATTCGTAACTTTGTGTGTACAGATACTGTAGGATCATCGTTAGAGTATGTGGTTGTATCTGTTGTAATTTATAAGCAATAAGTAAAAAAAAAAAAAAATTTATTTTTTTTTCGCTTTTGAAAAGCAAAGAAGTTTGCAGTTTATGTTGTATTGTAGATGTCGATTTAGCCCATTTTCAATATTAACCTAAGTACGAGAACTTCCTATGCTTTTGAGAAATTTGAAATCAATATTTTCAATTTTTGCGTGACAAATGGAATCTTTATAAATAGGGACGGATGAACAGACGAACAAACTGTTACTGCCTGTATTAATTTAAAATTTAATACTCATCAAGTCTAAGTATACGTATGAAGTTTCCTTCTGTCCGTTGGACACATTTGAACAAAATGAATGTACCTTCCACTGTTTCGATGATGGGTTCCAAAAATATTATAAAAATGAGTAAATAAATTTAATAACTAATTTAAGGCACGCATACACCTCGCTTAACATTGTATTACTAATACAATTTGAGCAATAAATTGTTAAGGTTTCACACGCACGCTCGCATATATATTTTAACATGACACTATACGTTTCCCACACTATTTACGCTCTATAGTGTACGCTGCTAATAGGCAGTATATTAGATAATAAATAATATTTGTGACCATCAAATAGCATGAGAATAGCATGAGATACACTTTTCAATTTAATATTTATTATAACCGGTTTTTTTTTTTTTTAAATTATTTCCTATACTCGTTTAAGAATAGATTAACGTTGTCCGGGATTTGTTTTTGAAATTTATTGCAAAATATTTATTGAAAAATTTGATTTGTATTCGAATAAATGAAAACTCGGAATAGGCAGGCAATTCGAAATAGGTAGGGTATTAAATGTAAAAGTTTACCATCTATCCTCTTGCTCCTACCATTTTCACTTTGCTTTAATTTGATTAATTTAAATATTTAACATTTTTGTCTTATTTTTGTTTTATTTTCAGAATTTTTTTTTTTTTTTTTTTTTTTTTGAAAATTTTAAATGATTGAAAAGGCTTTGCATAAAATCAAAACCGAAATGAATATCATAAGTAAAAAAAAAAAGAAAAAAACAACAGAGCTTACGAACTTTTGACCCGAAAAGTAGAACAAAACGAAAGAAACAAAAAAAAAAAACCGCCGCAACAATGAATTTTTTTTAGTAATAACAGTAATGGCGATGTTGTGAAATGTTTGTTTGAAGGCCACTCAGAACGTCTGTATCCCATAATTACGCATACGAACACAAATAATCGAACGTTAAATTATGATATCAAAATCACTGAGTTCTACTTGTCGACAATAACGGTATTTTTGTTTTTGTTGGTTTTTTTGTGTTTTTTCATTTTATTGCTGACGGTAATGGCATCAGTCACTTATAGATATTAAGCATTTAAAGTTCATTCGAGTTTGTATTGTAGGATGATTCAATGCACACTAAACACTAAAAAAAATTTTAAATATTCTTTCAACATTAAGGTGTAAGCTAATACAAGTTTTATAAAATCTTCGATATGATTTGATCTCATTTCTGGTAAAGGAAATGCTTAGAGGGGCACATTTGATGGAAGTGTGCAGTGATTTACCTCCTCCTATACCTTATAGATGGGATATAGTGAAGTTGGTTTTCCAAGAAAAGACTGCGTAACGGACGCTAAGCGATCTATCGCTTTTTGCATTAACGTAAATTCTATTGTAAAAAATTATTGTACCATTTGCAATGCTTTTGCAGGCAGACATTTGGGTTTTTTTAATACAAATTAATTAGTTATGATTTTTAAAGTCTTTGAATCCTTTGCATACATCATCTGAAAAGGCAAGGTAATGAATAGATTTAGAATTAGAAACAACAAGTTAGGTTGAACACAAAAGGACATGGACAGACAGACATCGGACGGACAGACAAGCTTAGGTCAATTCAGAGAATGATTCTGAATCGATCGGTATAAGAAGAGGTTGCTCTATCCCAATCGATTGATAAATTCTGATACCCTACACCGCTTGTGGTACAATCTTATTTTTAAGTTTATGTTAAAAGAACTTGAGCTTGACTCGCCTTTTATTATACCGATTGATTCAAAATCACTTTCTCAATCGATTTAAGTTTGTTTGTTCGTCTATCTGTCTTGTATTTTTGCCTCCTATCTCTAAGGGCCGCAATTTTTGAGATATCTTGATAACATTTGACAACATTTGGTTCTGTTAAAGCGAAGGAAGAACGCTTCCCGCATGTAACGTCTTATGTTGAAAAGTCGTTACATGAATAACCGTAGGACTGACTATAGGGAAGTAAATAGTGGACAGTGGTCCATCAAAGTTCATTTGCTTATTTTAAATCCACTCATTGTATTGAATGAAGCGTGCCTTACTTCATTTCTCTTCTAAAAAATTTTAAACGGCATTTAACATTCAGCCGGATAAGACGTTTCAACTAAAATCAATTTCGATCAATTTCGAGTTTAAAGAAAAAAAAAAAAAAAAAAAAAAAAAAAAAAAAAAAAAAAAAAAAAAAAAAAAAACTCTAATAAAAATAAACTTTTTATTTATTTTTAAAAATTTTTAAGAAATATTTTACATTATCTCTACTCCACCCCAGCGTCTGAGTGCGATTGCCATAACCACTGGGGTCTGTGCATATACTTAAGATTCGATATCTAATAAGCGTTTAATAATGAAAAGAAAATCGAATCTATAGATAAGCAAAGTGAAGAAGAATGTTGAATACCGTACAATTTACTTACTTATAAAGTGAATACAAAATTATGAAACTTAAATTAGAAAATTACAAAAAAAAACTCGGATCTCGGGAGTGTGTTCACTATGTTAAACTAAAGAAAATTAATTCTTTCCTCCCATTATAATGATCTACATTTAAATGGAGAAATTGTAGCAAGACGCGAATGCAAATTAATATCTTAAGATATTTTGTATTTAATATTAAGATCACACCGCGCGGAAACTTATTTCGAACAAAATAAAATTTGTTCTTATTTTATCTATAATTGAATTAAAATTAAAAGAAAAAAAAAAAATAAGACTAAAAAAAAAAAACACTTTCGCAGCACATAAACACGTTGTAAACTTTTTGTATTTGTATGTGTGTGAACATCCTAATATATCCCATCATTTTAAAAAATTAACAACAACAATAGCAACAACTAGCGAAAAAATAGATATATAGATTTTTATACACATCATGACAGCCTTGTGTCAGCATTTATAACAGCAAATAAGTGTTTCAAGCTGCAGAGCTGCGTGCAACATGTTTAAATGTGAATTGCGTTTATGTAAGTACATATATATGTGCATATAAATATGTATATATAAATATATATATACGTCTGTAGATAACATATTTTAGAAGTAAGTACGCAGTTGTTAGGCGAGTACGTGATTTTCAAATGATTGCCTGCATATGCGTTCTTTGATGAACTCTCAGCTAGCATGGCAGCCAGCCTGCCAGCCTGCCAGCCTGCCAGCCAGCTAGATAGCTAGCTAGTTAGCTAACCGTTGTCGCCGACGAAGCCGTTCTGCTATTGCCATTGATGCAGCCGCTGCTGCTTTGTGAGCAATTTGTAATAAAGTTAAATAACGAGAAAATCTATGAAAATAGCTTAGACGTTGCTTTCAGCTTGGATGCACGTGTGTGTATATATGTGTGTGTGCGTGTGTGTGTTTGTGTGTTTGTATGGATATATATGTGTATGTTATATACGCTAAATTAAATATGAATTATATTTTGATATAAATTATTTAAAAAACATAATATCAATAAGAACTGTTTTTGCAAATTTATTAAAGCATACATCAATTTGTGTGTCGTTAACTTAATAAAATTTTCAATAAAATTAAAAATTGCGTTTTATTTTATATGGGATATTAATAAATTTCTTAGTCCCATTAATGATTAGCGCATGTAACTCTTGACTTGTGTGCATATAATGTGCGTATGCTATATATATATATATATATATATATATATATATATATATTTTTTTTTTTTTATTTAATTTTACAAAA
>KK502402.1:3749222-3764250 GCA_000688735.1 Glossina austeni
ACGATAACGTGCTTACTTAGTCATTCAATCAAAAACCAAAAATAAATAAATAAAAACAAAAAAAAAATAGAGTGTGTGGTCAGTTATTTAGTTCGGGTTAATTAAAGATAATGTTCTTGTCATTCATAGGCCGTGGAAAAATGCGATTATATTAATTTTATTATTACACTTGTAACTCCATTAAATTTCGGCTATGACTCAATGTGTCATGTCAGTCTGTTTTATAAAATTTTTAAATCTCACAAAAGCTCATAAAAGCTAAATTATATAAATCATTAAATCCGTATATTAACTAAAGACCAGGAGTTGTACTCCACATCAATACCGTCATCTTGGATGACTGACTGAGAAAATATGGAAAATGTGTTTCGTAGCGCAGATGATGGTTGCTTAAGATTCGTCTTAATTCTCTTACCTAATATTTATACTGCGTTGTAGTTATAATAATTTGAAAATTAATTAAAAGAAAAAATGTACTTTATTCCTGATGCTATGCTAAACATATGTTCAATTAAATAAACAAAACGCCTTTTTCAAATATATAATGTTTACGTTAAGCTTTAGTAATCGAAATTTATAATAATAATAGAAAAAAGTGTAAATATATTTGTGGTAATGAGACGAGGATAATCAACGTTAGAGAAAGGGAAAAGAAAATATGGACAGACAGACATATATACGCACATATATACGCATATATATATATATACATATATATGTATACATAAGTCCAGTCCTGACCAGTCAATAAGTTAAGTTCAGTACATTCTTTTGGGTGATTTTCCGAAATGCGTAATCCATTTAACCATGAACTGTGTGAAGTGATTTTCCAACACCTGCTCGAAATTCTCGAATGCCCTTTCCACTTGAGAACCTTTGATAATGAAAGTCCGAAGGACACCTTAAGTTAATCGGCAGTCTCTCGCTATTAGATTCTGTACTTTCACGTTGGATGGCCAAAGGGTTCCTTGTCTAAAATCCTGCTCTAACCACATTTAAATTCGAGTGCTGAATTTTTTTACTATAGTACATGAAGAGACATCGTTCCCTAATTCGACTTTTCTTTCCAGGAAAAGGACATTTGTACGTACATATTAAGTTGCGCCCTATGTTTACTATTGCTTTTAACAGCAAATAATTATTTCTAGACGTTCGACTTGTATGTCAGATTCGAAATTATTATTATAATAATTATATTTTTAAGCTGGCAACAACTGATCGCTAGCAATATCGGCTATCGGCTATCGGCTATCGGCTCTATTTTAGAAAAAAAAAAGAAAGTAGACATTGCGTCTATAGTCATAGTTTTAATAAAGTATTACGATTAAATTGATTGACGCTCTAGCTGATTTCAGGATTTCCATAGGTTCTGTTGGTCCAAATGCGATTCTCCTAACAAAGGCTAAGTTTAAATAAACGTAAAAAATGTGCTTCACAGTGAGAATTTGGTCACAATTGCTGATTGGGTGAGAAGTTTTTTTCCGGATCCATTGGGTGGGTTTGGCATTTTTATGGCCAAAAGGAATTCCCGAATAGATATGTAAAATAAATGTTTACATATTTATATGGGAATTGCAAGGATGTTGAGGCTGATGAGAATGCTCTACAGACACTGGTAGAATAAAAATTAATGATATTCCCTGAAGATGGGTTTCCTTCTTTATCTCTGCTTTGTTGTGCTAGTGGAAAAGTTCCCAAAATGGTGTCGGACGCTTCTTTACAATTTCCCTGTTTTCTATAAGTGAACACACACACACTCTTTTAGAGTTTTTTTTTTTTTTATTTTTTTATTTTTTTTTTTTTTATTTTTTTTTTTGTGAAAGAACTGAATGTTACATAACGTGATTGAAGATTTCTGTAACTCTGTTTGTTATAATGCATCGAATATAAATTGCGAACATTATATCTAACGCGGGCATTCTGCTTATCATTCCTAATCTAGGATTGGTTAATAGATTTTGTTTGTTAGATCGGTAGGAGAATTCCAAGGACCAGTATAGCGATGTTTACTGTTTTAAAACAGCGGGGTTGGGCGAAAGATTGAAGTTCCTCTCTTATTGGTGTTGCTAGCCGATTAATTTTTTATGCTAAACGATACCAGCTTAGACAGTATGCTACTAACTTAGGCAGTAGTGTACGTTTTTTTTTTTTTATGCTGCGGTTTTGTTTTCTTTTTTGTTTATTTATTTGTTTATTTTTTTTGCGTTCTCTTCTATACTGATTTTTTTATTAACGAAAGAAATAAGAAGTTCTGAATAATATGAGGGATGAAGCAGAAAAGTTCTGATTACTTTAATTGTTATAAAACATTTATATATATATTTATAAATAATTCAGACTTGTTTTTGTTTCAAGACATCGGTGTAAATGTAAAAAAAATAAAATAAATAAAAATCGTATAAGAATCGTGTGATTTTAAGGAATTCGCTAAGCAATCAATGAACGTAGCATAAGTTTGTGGAAAAAAACAAACAAACAAACAAACAAACAAACAGAAGAGAAAAGTCAAATTTTCTATTTTCTCCCCGATGTAGAGAAATATTAAATTAAATGAGCTGTAGAAAGACATAAAATCGCCATTTGAGTGCAATGAGTAGAACGTAAATGTAATGAATAAGCGAGCGAGTGTGACGGTGTCGTCGTGTCGGCTTGTTTTAAACCAATTAATGTAATGCGATAAATGCAAAAATTCCTAATTTGGTAAAAACAAAAAACTGAATATGAAAAACACCACAAAACGAGAAAGGAAAAAAAAGACTTAAGCAGAAAAGCATAAGCGGCGTTTTATGATTATGGGCGAGCAGCATTGAAGAAATAAAGCCATGAGGTAAGAAAAAGCCAAACAGCTTATAGAAGGGCGAGCTGGGGGCAGTTTAGCGCACATATGCTTGTGCGGGTATCTAAGCATTTGATAGAAAGATTTATGACCTCTATATGTATCTGTTTATAAAATTCACAAATAGCATACACACACACACCTATTTATACATATATGCCTGAGTATATATACGTATGGCACAGTTGATTTGAAAACTGACATTTTGCCAAATTAGTTTGTAGCCCCCAACAAAGATTAATACTTGTATATATGGCTGTTCATAGGTGTATGGTGCATGTGGAGAGTGTGTTTAAAAATTTGTGTTTTCGACCGTTTATTGCTGGATGATTAGCCACATATTGTTTGTAAGATATGTATATATATATATATATATGTATATATATTAAATACGTTTTCAATATCAAGTAAGTTAATTGAAGAAATGTTGATTTTGTCATTTCGTTCGTCACACTTACAATTGCATATCGCGGTCTTTCCATAGATTGGCATTACATTCTAGAATTCATGTTTTCTAAGTTCAGTATAAGAAACTTAAAAAAAGAGACGCAAGAAAATAATGGGCTGATTGACTGTAAACTGTATTTCCGAGATTACTTTCCAATTTTGTCTGAAAGAATGATCACAAACTGGTCGTGGAAATTTATAATGGTTTTTGATGGACGATCGAGAAATTTTCTGCATAACTGACGCTCTTGCCTTCATAACGCCAATCTTCTAGTCATTACCGGCAGTTTTGTATTTTATTGATAGCAGGATGATATGAACCGGAGATATCGGTGAAACTTTTTGCAAGAAAAGGGTTTAAATGTCCGCATAACGAAACAATTATCAACAATGTCGTAGTGCCGTAAACGTATGAAAATTTCGATAAAAAATTTATATAATTTGCAAACTTTGATAAAGTTCGTTGTGTTTCTTGGTCAATGGCTAGATATTCACAAGTTAAGTTAGTTGGGGTGGAATATCCATAAGCAAACATAGTTCTTAGCTCTCTCTCTCTCTCTCTCTCTCTTTTGATCTCCCTTTCTCTCTCCCCTCACCTCGTGCCAGACGACCTTAATTTTTCCTTACTAGGCCAGTAAAGTTTATGGTACAGAACTTGGGTCGGAGAGCAAGTTGGAAAAATAATGTGAACTGGTTGTCAGGCGGGAATTATTAGTTAACATTAGCATATAAGCTAACAAAGCAATTAAAAACATTATAGAGGGCAATGGCCCACAATTGAATACCGTACACCGTTTCACTACTTTTCATATAACATGGGCAGTGAACGAAAAATTGGTCCGATCCGGAACTTGAAAATGGTTGGGTGTTCGTTCTTGGGGCGAAACACGCCGGTTTACCAAATTTAATTAAACTGTCCCATATAGTGGTACCTCTAGGTTGAATGCAAGAATACAAGACGTATAGACGGACAGATGGACAGACAAGCTTACACTAGTTCAGAAAGTGCTTCTGAACCGATCAGTGCAATGTTTCCGTTAAGTTCTTCTGAGTGTTGTATGCATCCACACGAATTTTGCAGTGATTGTCGAAAATTTTTCCTAAAAAAAGATAAAATTTAGATATATTTGTTTTCCCTGCTCCTTTATTTACGTATTCTTTCGCAATTTCAGTTTTAATTTATTTTTATTTATGTTTATTTTATGAATGTATGTATTTCGAAAAAATTATTACCCCTTTGCTGATTTTGAAAGTTCGATAAGCGATTAGTGTAAGTTCTTATTAATCTCAAGTCTATAACTTGTGAGGGCACCGAATTTTCAAACTTTCCTACGATGCTACAAATGCTCCCAAATTGGTGTTATGTCAAAAATATTCGCCTTTTTTCATTAGTTTAGCACTCTTTTCCAACCAAGTTAATTATTTAGTTTCAACGTTCGACACTACAAGATTTATTTCGCAGACCAACCTTTTAAGATTATTTTCACGTTTACGTTATAAATACCAAAAAAAAGGAGGCAAAAGAAAAAAAAAAAAATTAACACATTTAAAAAATTCATAATATGCCAAAAAGTTCAATACCTTGTATCTAATTTTTATTGAGAAATAGAAAAGGAAAAAAGAAAAAACAAATCATAATTCACGTTTTGCTAATAAATCCACTTTGTTTTTTTTTTTTTTTTTTTAAACCTTGTTTCGTGCTTAATATTTTTGCGTAATTCGTTTTTCGGTTTAATTTAATTTTTTTTTTTTTTTTTTTTTTTTTTATAATTTATGTAAATTATATGAAATTCTCTTTGCAACTCTATACTTTATAATATTTTAAATACGTTTGTGTGTGTATGTCTATATACATGCGCTATTTATCTCTATTCATACTACGTTCATATTTGCGAACGGAAAGCTTTAACTGTTATCGGAGTTCTTTCCATGGAGTCGTTGGGTACTAACAACTTTAAATCAATTCTTTTAAACCATGACAATGAAGTAAACAAATGCGATATTAATAAAAAAAAAATTTTATTTTTTGTAAAGTTATTTAATTGCTCAATTGCTTAAATATTCGAAGAAAATTTACTTAGTAAACCCGCTTAGATTTAATTTAGCAGTTGTTTTAGATTACATTACAGAAAAATCATTTGGAAACGTTTTGATAACGTTTAGGGTACAAATGTATGAGAATACAAACATTCTTCGTTAACAGCCATATAACCGATTTGTTTGGTCGATTTGTGGTCTTAAGGGAGGATTTTATTTGCAAAGTTTGTAAAGAGAGAAAATCGGGGCCGCGAGCTAATGCCTGAGATTATCTTGTCGGGGTTTGTTTTATTGTCGCGCATGACGTAGGCCTATCGTTTGATTAATGATGGAATTGATTTTTACTCCGGGGTCGGGTTTCTAAGTACGTACGCCTATCTATCGCTCGGATTAAAAGATGGGATTTATTTTTACGCCAGAGTTCTAATCCTGAAGACGTACATCAATCAATGATGAGATTGTTTTTTACTTCAGAGTTGTCCTACTAAAGATGCAGGCCTGTCTGTTAGCCAATAGTGGGATTCCGTTTTACATTCGAGCCGTGTTTCTTAAGACTTACGCTTATCGATCGGTCGTTTAATTTAGATTCGAAACAAATTGGAGCTACCGATCGATATAGTAGTAGCATAGAGGGTACAAAACTTCTTTTCCCAAATCGTGCCTTCTTTTTGACTAAGTTAACCCTAAAACTGAATTTAATAACCTGCCGCTATGTACGAATATATTGAAGCTTAAAACACATTGATATACTGATTAATAACATATTAGATGCGCCAATAATTTGGAGGCAGGTCGTTGTCACATTTACCAGATCGTGTCAGAATGTTGTTTAGATTAACATTTCTATTCTAATAATTTTGATACGCGTCTTTGGTTCACAAATAACAAAATAGTAAAGAAGATTGTGCTTAAAAATTATCTTCTGACTCTTTAAGACTATATTTGTTTTTTTTTTGGCTCAATTTCATCACATCGACTAAAAGTTTATATACAATAATAATGAATTATTATATAGTAGCGTAAATGCGCGGAAATTTTTAGCGAAGCACTCAGTTCACTAGTTCAATCAAATAGTGGGTTAAGAGCTTCTTAAGCCAATGGAAGCCATGAAACTAAATTTACTGAAGCAAACGACAATCACACATTAATCTATTAAGAGGAACGAGATAATATTACTCAAATAAGAGTACTTTTCATTGTACACTTTTTGCCATCTCCTACGGCTTTGGCGAAAGAGAAAAACGGTATTGAGATTCGTATGAATGATGGTCTTATCAATGAATATTTATCGTTAAGATCCTATGATAATTTATGTGCCGATTTGATCGATTCACAGACGCGGATTGTAATACGAAATTTAACAAACGTTCTATATTAGCCCGTGTACACTTAATGTGCGTATGTCCCTTCGATTCGGTGTCTCGACTCACCTTGTCTAGCGCACTAAGGCACTGAGGCACGTGAATAACAAACAGTGGAAACTTTCTCAGTTTCACTTAACACTTCTTATCAAGAATCAGTTTCACTTAACACTTCTTATCAAGAATCAAATCAAGAAGTCATCGTCAGCCGTAAAACGAGAAGAATAAGATGCCATTTTCATTACATGTTCGCTGCGCTCATTTTAAATTTAAGGGTCTAAAATTGTTAAAATCACACATATATATATATATATATCTATATGTATATATATATATACGAGGCATAAAGGATCCAACTTATAAAATGAAAATAAATAAATAAGACGTACTATACATACATACTATTAATCAAATTGCTTTGACTTATTCCCCTCTAAAAAAAAAAACAAAAAAATACTTCTAAGAAAACCAAATCGACAGTGGGCTTCGAAAAAATTGCTCAGATTTAGGCAATTTTTTCCCCAATCGCGTTAGTGCAGTCTTCAACTTTTTACTCTCATTTTTGTTTTTGTTTCTTGCAAATTGCGTTTGTTTTTGGCATATAAAATTTTCCGTATTTAATTTTTAAATTTAATTGCTTAATTAAATTTATTTTCCTATAATTAAATGTTTCTAAAAAAAAATTGCTCTGATTTTTTTATTTCTTTTATTTATCTTAAAATATTTCTTATCTAGATCACTTGCAATAGATTCTTTCGTTGTTTTTGTTTTGCTTAGCAATTAATATAAATTTATTTACATTTAAATTTTCATTAAATGCTGTGTGTCAAGATATTTAAAAAAAAAAAAAAAAAAAAAAAAAAAAAAAAAAAAAAAAAAAAAAAAAAAAAAAAAAAATAAAAAAAAAACAAACAAACAAACAAAAGAAGAGAGAGCAACAAAATGTGCATCTGTGTGTTTGCCAGACTGTTGTCAACTTAATTTCGTTGTTTACAGTGCACTTGCTGCTGTTAATGCTTTTGTTGTTATTGCTTGGTATGATGCTGAGATGTGTTGCGAGTTTGATGTATCTTCCGTAACATTTGCTAATATGTTTTGTGTACGCTGCCGTTTTATTTCAGTTCTGTTGACAGTTTTGTCAACAATGCGTTGAAAATTAGCTAAATACAACAGCAAAAGCAACAATTGCTTAAAACTGCTGTCACACATGCCGAAACATAGACCTTAACGTACACAGGCCTTACAACGTTCATACAGTTGACACTATATTTAATACAACAGCGATATGAGATTCAAATTATTACATATCCACTAAAACGAAATGATGAACGATCATTATGAAGACGTAATATTGGCATTAGCCAACATAACTAAATATCATAATAATTAATATTTTAAATCTACACAAAATAAATAAAAAAAGTAAAAAAAAATCATTTCAGTCTATAAAAATAATCAGAAAAAGAAAAAAAAAAAAAACTTAAGACCCTGGGGGAAGAGATGAACACAAGTTCTCCCCAAAGTTGCTTTTCAAGACATTTTTATATAAATTATGCAAACAGCAGCAGCACTACTCGAAGGCAAAAAGATGAGCCCATCATAGTAATTGTGATTATCATCATCTACATACAATATCATCATTATTATTGCCATCATCATCATTATTATTATCATCATCATCATTATTATTATCATCATTATCATCATCATTATCATCATCATCATCATCATCATCAGCATTACCATTAGTACCATAATGATGGTATTTTGTGCTTGTTGTGTTTTCGATATGACTCGAGTCGATACAATTGAATTTAACTCACAACTTAACTTACATGGCTGCCAGTTTGCCTGCTTGTTTGGCTGTTGGGCTGCTTGACTGCCTGCTGTTCGTTTTCATAGTTACGTATTATTGCAATTTGCTTCGCATCAGGCATGACTTGTAAATATTTTTGCGTTAAGTATCTGGCAAAGTGCAAAATAGTTTTGATATATCTTATTTTAAATTGTTGAACTCCCCTCCGCATCTCATCGCGTCTCATTTCGTCCGCAACTCTTTTAGCTAATACAGTGTCTGATTATATTTATACTTATCTCTTGTGCCTATATGTACATGCACACGCGCTCACACACACACACACACACACACATATACACATATACGTACACGTACACACAGACATTTCTAGTTACTTATGCATATGTTTATATTTTATTTTTTAGCTTTTGGGTTTTTTGTTTGTTTTGTATCGGTTTTGTTTTAATTTTCAACAATACGTACAATAAGATATCTGTATGTCCCTCCATTCGTTTTCTTTGCTTTATACTTGAACGTATTTAACTTTAGACTCATGCCTTACTCGTACATACCTACATTATTATACTAAATGCAAAATTATCCGTGAGCACATAATGAACTGGGTACGCGAATCTGCGTTCAGGCGTACCATGATGTATGACAACATTTTCTGCGCCAACAAATAATTTTTCAGCAAAATAAAGACTTTTATGTTGCTGTACTTGTGTTGCTCTGCTCCTCTGTATCTCAATCCCTTCACGTTATACATTGATACACATAAGCGTAATTTTAAATATCATATTCAAGATTTTTCTTTAGTACTTTTTTTTTTTTGCTTTTTTGCTTGTTTTTTCTTACTGTATATGGTTTTCCTTAGCTGGGTTTGCTCTATTGCCGTCTTGTCTCTCTCATTATTGAAATTTTACATACAGAGGGTGTGGTATATATTTATTTCATTCGTTTTTTTTTTCTTTTTTTTCTTTTTTTTCTTTTTTTTTAACAGACATTAATTAATAAGCTTTGAAATTTTTTTTCATGTTCCTATTTTTAAAATATTCTTTTTGTAAGCGTACGTTTGTATATGTGCCACTCATGTGATGTTATAAAAATACATTTTACTATATTTTGTGATCGCAATATTTATTTAAAAAGTATTTTGTATCGATAGTCTTCGAAATTTTATTAATGTATTAAAAGTTTTCCTAAAAATTATTATCGCTCATACGCAGTGAATTTCATTTTTAATTACTAACAGTTACGGAAATTAATGCGGCTTAGTTGAGTAATTTGTACGAATAAAAGGTTATTGCCTACTTATAGGCATGTAAGATTTAAATAATATGTTAGTAGCATTTAGGCGAGTTTAAAAAAATTATTTTTTTATTTATTACGGCTTTATTTTAGTTTGAATGTCATTTAGTTGAATGTCATTTGTATTATATTTTTTAAATATATATCGCAAATTTTTTCAAAGGATTTACTCTAAATCATTTAATAGCCAAAAATCTATTTTGTTTTTTTTTGCTCTGTTACTATTACGTTTGTATTATCGTACAGTTCTTCCTGCACTTGTCTTGCTTTTAGTTACGCAATTAAAATAAATCGTGTTCTTTATATAATTAATTTTGAGAAAAAATACATCGCGAATCCTCGATAATGAATTTAATAGGTGAAGTGAAAACCTTACGAACTTTTGTTCACGCTACTATCCTTCGTAAAATTTCGTGACTGCTTTTCCACAATTGGTTGATGGTTTTAATTAATAGGTAATTATTATTAATTATGTTTATCTTCAAAAATTCCAAAACTTAAGTAGAGAGATTTTCTCGCCTTTTGCTTGAAGTCCACTGAACATTTTAAGAAAAATAAAATATTTTTGATCGTTACATCGAACTGAACTTATTTTCTGTGGCCTTTATCTGTTTGCTAACTTATTATTATTATTATTATTATTATATAAATTTAGCCAGAGAATAAATTCTAAGACTTAAGTCTTAGAATACTAGCATCTAAGGCTTTCGACTTTATTTTTATTAGTATTATTATTATCATTATTATTAGCATTATTATTAAAAACTCTACCGCACTTGAGGTTTGAACCCACGACCATTGAATTGCTAGTCGAGACTCTTGCCTACTCGGCTATTTAGGCAGAAAAAATGGTTATAGAGCACAAAAAAAAAAAGTGGCGGACAATTTAAACACTTCGGTCAATTCTATTATCCAGAAAGAAAGTGATTCTGATTCCATCGATCCAAGCTTGGTCTGGCCATCTGTCCATTTTGTATTTTTGTGTATATAGGTAAAAGTTCGATGTAGTTATGTTTCGTCTATTAAAAATGATTCGGATCGGATCACTTTTTCGATCACTTGAAAAGTTGTTATATGTAAAAGTGCATTAAGCAGAGTTGTGTAGCGCATTAAACGGTGGCCCGTGGTTTTAAGTTGTCTTCCGGAGTCAAGATTTAAGCTTGCAGTGGTTCACGTTCGGAAGTACATCGTTAATGCGAAGCATAGACTTCATTTATGTATTTTCTGTCTTTTTTTTTTTTTTTTATTTCTCAAGTCACTCGGGCAACTCGGAAAAATATTTTTTATGTGTGACATGATGCTAGCCAAAAAAACAATGTGATTAGAGCGAAAAGAAAATGCGTAGTAGTATTTGTGTACGTTCGTTCAAAACAGTGAAAACATCCAACAGTATGCACTTGTAAAGTTAAAAAAACCGCTTGAGTCTTGAGCTTGAGCAATACCTTTTTTTTAGAGCATTGAGTGGTCTGCTTTAGGGATTTCCATCGATTTATGTGCAAAATTGTAACAGAGGGTTCGATTAAGCCTGCACAACACAACTTTAATTTTGATAATTCGATCTTTTTAACGAAGTGTGGAGGCCCGTTGCTTCGTGTTATCGAAACGCTTGTTAGAAATATAGAGAAATTTTTCAATTCATTGCAAAAATGCGCTCTAAAATATGAACACTAGAGTTGTGCAGTTACTCGGAACGATGTCTTATCAATAATTTCGCCTAACGACGAATCAAGTTTTGTTGTGCATTCGAATTTCATTGAAATGTCAGTCTCAGCGTATGTAGTAAAGGTATAGCTTTCGCCGTGTGTTTCCACAAAACATTATATTCTCTGATACTTTCTTCATTATACGTTAGTGATAGCTGTGTGTGTGTGTGTGTGTGTGTGTGTGTGTGTGTGATGAATTTCGAGAAAATGTCCGATAATTTGGAAACGTTCACTCAGCTATTAAAAATAATTGATTTTATGATAACAAGAGCAAGTAGAATAAATGCCCGAAAATAGTCTGATAAACTAAAATGTGACGAGATGGTCACACTATGTCCATACAACGAAACTCAAGTTTTCCTTCCTTGTTCATAATTTTGGATTTAACATTTGTTTATATTCGTGTTAGGAGGTAAACTTTTCATTTTCTTAAATAATAAATAAATTAATTTAAATTTCAAATATCATAACATGGCAACTATGGCACATTTACAGACAATTTTTTAATTAAGATTATAAATAAATTTCATTTTGATTTTGTGAAAAGCGTCAAATCGTTTTGGCACTCGCCGCAACAAAATTTATCTACCCATTCATGTACATGTGTGTGGCGGCATTTTCACACAAGTGTCTAACCAGCCAATTGTCGATTAAATCATTTCGGTTGTGTTAGAATTTAGTTTTAATGAAATTTTCTTTTCTTTTTTTTCCTTTTTGCACACGCTTTTTAATGAACATTAAATTTTATAACAAATTATTTGGTTTATTTTCAGTGTGTTAGGGTATTTTTGTGTTGGTTTTTTTTCTTCTTCTTCTTCTTTTTCTTAATAAATATGAAAATAAAACACATACAACAAAAATTGATAAATTTTAATGTATAAAAAAGTAAATGTTTGAAAATTATTTACGAATTCTTTTTTCGTTGTTGTTATTTATCGAATTAAAATAGTTTTCTTTTCTTGTGTTTTCAGATCGATTTGAAAACAAAGGCTACTATGCCTGCTGCTATTCGTAAGTTATCTATAAATCTAATGCTTTTCAAATATTTATTGATAAAATTTATATAAAATCTAATAATAACTGGATGATCCATTCAAAATATGTATTAAAGCAGCTTATGATTAACTGAAATGAATCTTTCAACTCACGACATAAAATCATCTCTTCGAGGCTTCGATGACATAATTCATATTCCTTCTACGATCAGCAGATTTTGTTTGCTGGCAATTGTTTGCAGCTTAAAGGGCCGCAACATGAAGCTATTGCGATAGAAATCAAAATGTAGATCAACACTTTTACACGTCTTGGAGTGACGTTAAGTGAACTCTTCTTTTCATTTAGGCGATAAACAGTTTGCTAACCTAGAATATCCCTTGACTTGCCTGTAATTACGTAATTATCTGCAAGACTCTCGCTAGCATACATTTTATCGAGTGATTCAAATTGAATGGGATCACATGACACAATAACTTTGTTATGCCGATTCAGAGTCAGAGTCATTTGCTCAATCGATCTAAGTTAGTTTGCCGGTCTGTCCGCCTTACCCTTATGTTTTTTTTTTTTTTTTTTTTTTGTCCAACGTACAGATATTTTGATAGAACAAACCAGCACTTGCCATATAACGCCTTCTTTTGAAAATTCATTATATGAATAACTGTATTGAGCGTGTGTGAGTGATGCAAAGTACTTAATAGTGGGCCGTGTCTTATCTTTTTAAATATTTCCAAATATTTCCATAATAATAAACTGGAAAATGAAAAATGCTGGGGTTCTTAGCAACGCTATGGGCTATTCTAACTTACAACTCTCTTATTTATTTGGTTGTGATTTAATTTCTTATTTTTTATTATTACGAAGTGTTTGAAATATTATCAGTTTACTAATATTGGCGAATGAAATAGTTCTTGATTATAAGTCGACTTTTGGCAAAATATTATCGACAATGCTTTTGCGTTACATGCACTTTTCCATGTACAAATCTTATAACGCTGGTCCAGGTTCATTTCCCGTTGCACTTTTATACTTTGCAAGATGATCAAAAAAAATGGATCCGTCGGAATTATTTAAGCAAATATTTGCCATATTATCGCTACCAATAAACAAAAGACATTTTTCCTCGTTTAATCCGACTGCGGTTGATTTGATCAGCGGTCAGTATTCAAGAAATAAGGTATCCAAGCTAATACGCTGAGTCATCTTTTTATTGAAATCGATTCATAAGATGATCATAAATCTGAAGCTATTTAAAATTATTCGTACGTCTTTTACAATTTTTCATCTATAGCTCGCAGAGTTCTAGATAAGAGCGAATCTATTTAAATCGAATATTTTTACGATCACTCTCCGTTTACTGTGGTATTTGGGAAAATTCGTTATAAAGTAGTGTCGAGTAGATGTATAGGAAAACCAGTGGAGCTTTTTTCAGGACTTTTTTTTTTATGGATCTAATGAATGCTTTGAATTTTTTAGACTAGAAGTTAAAGGTAAAAGTTAAAACATTGGACAGTCCGGGTAGACAACAAGTCATCGATTGAGATCAGTGTTAGTCACAAAATGCAATATTTGATGAAAACATTATAGCTCAGTACGGCTAACATTTTCTGGGCAGACTTAACAACACGTCGAGTAGAGGTTAGCGCGTTGAAAAAGTAGTAAGAAGTTGTCAAGTCTTTTTTACTATTACGGCTGCTTAGCCGTTTAGCTTAACTGCATTATAATTGTTATTGGAACGAGTTGTAATATTTTGAAGCCTTTTGAAACCCTTTCAAAATGGCAACAAGAAAGGTATTTGATTTTATCGTCGACAATTCATGCCTTCTTGAACGTTGCATATTGTATCGTGTCAAGTTTTTCTTATTCGTTCATAAGATTTTTTTTGCGGATTAAGCACTCAACCAACTCAACCCACAAACCTATGTTTTTTTTTTTTGACTTATAATGTAGCGAAATGGAAAAGTTACAATAAGATCTACTAATAGTTACAAGTTATGAAAAAAGTTCAATAAAAACTTTATCGCTAATAAAACAACGGATGGGAGCTTTCACACACTACGATCATGTTAAACGAATTGAAGAGCAATGAGCCTTAAGCAGTTCTCTGATTTTGTTTTTTTTTTTTTTTTTTAATAAAAATGACAGCAACGACAACTATGACATCAAACTTGTAAGAAACGGGTTTGTATGATAATATGTAATACATCATTTATTTACGTTAAGTCGAACAAAAAGTACAACAATAAGGAAAGAGATAATAAAATCTTGAGACATAAAATTTACAATTGTAAGAGACGTTGTTGAGTAGAGTAGTAGTTCACCTTCATCAGGGTCAATTCAAAATTAAACAAGATGCGAATTAAAGCAACAAAAACAACAACAATTGCAATAAGCAAAGCAAACAACAACAAGTATCAACAATACTGAAGCATAAATTTAGTATATAACATAAACTGCTTTAAGAGGATATTGGATCAACGCAAAAGCAAGTAAATCCGAAAAAAAAAAAAATAAAAAAATAAATAAATAAATAAATAACAAA
>KK502402.1:3764495-3792521 GCA_000688735.1 Glossina austeni
TTTGTTCATTTCTTTGTTTTATTTATTTTTATTTATCATTACCCTTATGTGTAAAGCAGGCATACACGTCCGTCTTTAAAAACATACAGCCAGTTAGTCATACCGACACCTAAGCTGATGAACTAGAGGATTTCAAGTTTATTTACATTAAAAATTTCTGGCACGTATTTTTTAAGCAGACATAAAATGTATATAAAAAGGAAAAAATAAAAAAAACTTGAAACCAATACGTTAACATTCTTCTTACATAAACAGTATTCTCCGATTAAATGAGTCAACTTGTTTTCTCTGCAAATGTGCTTAGTTAATAATAAAAAAAAAGAAAAGAAGGCCTAATAAGAAGCTTTGAAAGTGTTTGGAAAGAGAGAGAGAGAGAGAGAGAGAGAGAGAGAGAGAGAGAGAGAGACGTTTCTTGATAATTTACGAAAAGCGGCACCCAACTCCCAACTTACAGTCAGTCCTTCCTCAATATCGCTCTCTCTCTCTCTCTCTCTCTCTCTCTCTCTCTCTGTCTTAATCGTAACATCGGAAGTGTATCAGGTCTAGGCATTCTATCAGCTCACCTGTATATGTATCTATGTAGACGCTTAATTTCCTAGAATTTAGGTTTTTCCCCAATTTGGTAATTAAGGCAATTGCGCAATTACGCGAACGCTTTCGCTTTCGCAACAAGGTTACCTTATATTTTTAGGATCATTTATCAAGTTGATGCAATTATTTGGAAATTTTTGAAGCAATTATCCTTCGAACATAACCGTCTTAACTGAACAGAGAGAGAGAGAGAGAGAGAGAGAGAGAGTACTGTATACTAGACAGATAGGTATGGATTTGAGCGAGTTGGTATATAATTATTTATTTGGTGAGTGTTTAAGAAAACAAAAAAAAAATCGCGTCAATGACAGTAAGATTATGTTTGTTGTTGCTTTTTTTAAATGTCCTTGAAATAATTGTAAATTATGCATCAGTTTTGAAGATATTCAAGCTTATTTAGCTTAATCGAGTGTCAATTGACATTAATATGAAGAAAGGAAGAATTCAGAATGACGTTTATTGCTCATAGACTACAGGCTAAAATATCAAATTGATTTAAAGCGAATCATTAAAAAGAAGAAGAAGAAAGAATTATTGTAAACGGTAATAGAAACAAAAATTATATTCTAATTCGCGCATGGCCCAATAAGATCGAAGGACGATATATGGACGTAGGATGATTATTCGTAAATCCATATGGGTTCTAGGACCAACAATCAAACAAAACTTCATGCTATTCGGATTATATTCACATACAAAAGCAAGTTGAAATGACGCAAATAACTCAACGAATTCCCACGACCTAGTTTGGCCTAGAAAAAAACTTGACTTCTCCGCATTTTTTCCGCACTCATCGTTCGAGATTGGTGTACGTTCATCTTCCTTTTGGACCGTTCACACATCGTTGTTGCATTCTGCTAACATATTCGGTCGGATAACTGTTTTAACTCTGTGTTACCTTCTTGGACTCTTCTTCCTTCCTCCTTTCGTGTTATGGATATATAGCTAGCTGTTCCTTAAGCAGCAGCTCGATGGATAACATTCCTGTCAAAACCGATGTCGCTATCGTTCAAACTGTGCGATAGGCTGATATCATTCTCAGCATGCGCAGCCTGCAAATTGTGTCTAGCTTTCGTAGTCGATGTTTGCTTTGTAGTATTTTTTCTGCCCAAAAGAGTGCGGCATACATCATTTGCACGTACGCTACATTGCAGACATTCATTCACCTTGCGTGTTTTGGTCCGTTCATGTTTGTATTATGTAAGGTGGTTTCAGTTGCCAATGCCTTATCCGTTCGTAACCTTCTTAACGTATTACTTTTAGGGTCAATTTCGTATCTAATCACATTCCAAAAGCACTCAAATTGGAACTGAGATCGTTACAGATCCTGTCAAGCTCAAATTTTGGCACCTTTCTATCCGTCACCACTATGGCGTCACTTTTTCCCCATAGCGAGTTTTATTTTGCGCTTAGCAGCTCATCGCTTGCTACGATCTCTATTAGTGGAGTCAAGGCACGCTGTCGACGTTATTCGCATAACCTATCAATTTCACTCCTTTTGGAAGAAGGTACTTAGGACGGAGCCCCTGCTGTGTTCTCCTGTATTCTCTAATGCCGTCGTCCGTATTATATCGTCTCCCGCTTCTGATGTCCAAGGTGATGAGCGAATTCTTTTGCACGCTTGCTTCTTCGTGCTACTCGTGTGGCTCAGAAAAGCCACATCGGCGCCATAGTTCCTTTTCTAGTCTCACAAGCAGCAATCTGGCTAAGAGTTTATCTATGTTATCCAGCAGGCAGATAAGTCTATAAAAGGATAGGCTATCAAAGGGCTTGCGAAGCTTTTGTAAAATGTCGAGAAGATGTTTCCACAATCTTGGAAAGGTGTCAAGTTTGAGGCGCTAGTTGTATAAGCACCTACCCAGAGTGTATGTTCTTAACACTCTTGTTCCGTTTGTATGTTTGTATATAAATGTTGAAAGTAAACATTCATTTGGCGCTTTTTCAAGCCTATCTTATATTATAGTTCCAACTTTTTCTTAAGTTCTCAATTTTTCGTACAATTTTTTATCAATTATCTAAAAAATTTTTCATTAAAAATCGAAATTTGCTAACTTGATCCTTACAGGCCTTACAGTCTGTCGGCTAATTCGTTTGTAATAAATTAAAAGAAACAGATGTTTTCGACATCTACATCTACATCTACATCTACATCTTAAAAACTATAAGATATATAAAAAAAAAAAAAAAGATAAGAAAACAAAATCATGTCACGTAGTCGGCAAAAGAACTTATATATGAAAAACGAGATCCGGTAAAGGCGGATAAGTAAAATGCTAGAAAGATTTGGCACTTTTTTTTTTTTTTTTACTAAATGTGTCGTAGTATTTATTACAACAATTTATAGAAGATTTAAAAAAGATTTAAAAAATTTTCAAAAATCAATTTTGCACAAATTTCCCCAAAAATGAAAACTTTTCTCGCTTGAAATAAATCCGTGTAAACAGAAATCTTTTTATTGTTATTGGTTTTGCTTTACAAGACTAGCAAATCTCTCTATATCCTTTTATCAAAGATCGGTAAAAAAAATGCAATGTAGTTTTTACGACTACCTTCTAAACGTTTTGTTTGCATGTTTACGAAAATATTTTCTTTGTATAGCGAAAATCATTAAAACTAAAAAAAGACAACGAGATAGATAGACAGATAGAACTCTCTCAGGCATTTTTATATTCTGGAAGCTCAGAGATATTTGTGGCCTGTCTGGCGTATACCACATATGAGCACGCATGAAAATTGCTTATTTTATTTTTCTTTCGTTTCGTTTTTAGCTCCTCTTCTCCCGTTCTCCCCTCATAGATTAAATAGAGAAGAAGAGAGGGAAAGAAACGAAATCTAAAATTCATTTAAATTATTTGGCGTTTAATTTTGCATTTGAAAAATTGACGTATTGTTCATTCAAGAAGAAGAAGAAGAAGAAGAAGAAGAAAAATTTATTATTTTTTTTTATAAGATTCTTGTACTGGTTGTTGAATATGAAACGCATGTCAAGTCATTTATTCAGCTTGCTACATGGATTGTAGCAAATGTGTGCAAATGATTTCAACAGATTTGCTGTGAATTGGTTTGAGCCCGCGCGTCTTATGTGACATCGTATGGAGCCTTGTCAGCTGCCGTTCTCGCTGGTGCGGAGAGATAGACTAGACGTAGATGATTTTACTTAACTATGAACAGAAGACTCTGTTCCGTTCAACGAAAGTTACTTACGATAAATAAATAATTAAACGCTTGCAACTTTTTGATAGACGCAAGAGCTGAGCTAGACTAAAATGTAATAAAAGGTCGTGTCGTGTTTTTTCCCTTTTTGTACAGCTAAAGTAATTGTCATCTGGCAACTATCACGCCTACAATTATACTTGTTTCTTATGTTACTATGTATGTTTTATTCGCGTGTTACTCGGATGACAGGCGCCATATACACGAGAGAGATACAACAAAATGAGATTTTAAGTCGATTTATTTAAGAGCTTTTGGCCGCCGATTGCAAAAGCAGTTATGAAAATTAAAAATCGTCATCAAGTTTATTTCGAATTATAAATCTTTGTCCGGGAAATATTTTTCGATAAATTTTGATTTAGCAAAAAAGTCGAGATACTTTCATATTTTCGCTAGAGCAGAGCACTAGATGTTGCCTGTGTACCTAGAGTAGTGCTACTCTACGCTGTATATACTTTTTTACTTCTTTCGTGCCCCAAATTGCAATATTTAGGAGATCTATATACAAATTATTTACAGGAACTTTTATATACAAAAGTTTTTTCTTCTGGTCCTTTCGAATATTACGATTCTCAACTCGACTCTTCACTTGACTAACTTTGTCTTCAACAAATATTCCGTTGGTATGCCCTTCTACAAGCAAGTTGCCAGTGTTCAAATTCATTGTAACATTTTTGTATTCATATCCTCTTCCGCGAAATGTTCTACGAATTTTTGTTAATCTTTTCGATAATCGCCAACTGCACGCAGGCAAATAAAAGGCCATGAATGTGTGTTTGGTTTGGTTTGGTTTTACTATTATTCGGAATCTCGTTTCTCAGAAAATCGACTAGATTTATGCAAAATCAATTTATTAAATATCGGACTTTTTTCTAACAATATTTTCATTTCATTCGTCTTTTCACATTTCGCAAGAAGAGTAGACTTTTTTCGTCATTTAATTTCGTTCCTAATTTGTTACTATTGCGTTCAATTTCGTTCGCTTCGCAACTTTGCTGCTAGACGGGTCATGACGTTTGTGAGAGTTAGGCTGGGTCTCAAATGCTTCAGCAGAGGGCCTTATATTGGGATCTGTCTGTCGGTTAAGTGCTGCAACCGAGAGTTACTTGCACGTAGCTTAAAACCGAATAGAAATAATATTCGTTCTCAGGCGAAACACGCTAACTTCAGCACTTCACTCTTGGCCAGATAGAGCAATGATCGGCCATCAGATAGATCGGTCTTATATCGCACTCATTTCAATGCGTATTTCTTCACCATTTGGTAGCCCGTCGTAAGGCGCATTTATACGCCTAACATTATTTATTTGCTTGCTTAGCAATTGTGAATGAGCTCCTAATTCAAATTTGAAGATCTAAAGTGAAATTTTTCCCATTTTCGCACCATACACACAAACATTGGCTACCGACTTGTGACCATCACCGTATCGTGCAACGTTTCCCGAATGAATGCTCATAGAAAAAGTGAATAATTAGCAGATTTGAAACTACAACACTTATCCATTTGAAATATAGAAGAAGAAGAAGACGATGAACATAAAACTTCAAATTAAAAAATATGATTATTACAGATTTGAATATGGGGGTTAAGCTGTAAAATCCCTCGTAAAAAGTAATAATAGTTTTGTTAAAAATTTCCACTTTTCCAAGATACGGTCCGTATCACTAGATCGTGGATATTGAAAAGAAAATGCACTTCAAAGTTTTATTATGTTCCTAAATCTAGGATTATTTACAATTTATTATTTATTTTGTTTTTAACGATACTTTTTGACTGCTCAACACAACTATTAGTATTCGTTACTTGAATGTTCGCTTACGACTAAACTGTCTTCCGCAAATAGTCTACTTATAGACACTTTTACAAGCACGTTACGATCACCTAACTTCATGGCGTCATTTTTCAATCCGTTAACCTGCTTTTCTCGACCGGCAGCTGGCAGTATGACGCGCCGCGCATGTGCATCTGGGCATTTCTTTGTCTGTTTTCGTGCTAATCTTTTTCGTCGGCCGGCAGCTGCATGACGCGCCACGAATATGCGCTATAGGGAATTTATTACTTACGAAAATCAATTAGTTAGCATTAAGTGGATTTGGGATTTTCGTAAAAGTATTATATTGGCTTAGAAGCGGCTCGTAAATAGTCATCATATTAAGGAGTAACGCAATTGTCGAAGCCTGGACAAAAAAAGGCATATTTTGGCATCCTTTTTCTTCGATTGAAAGAAATGTGACAGAATAATAATATCCGGGGAAGCCATTAAGTACATATTCAATTACATAAAAGGAAGATGTGTTTGAAAAATTTGAATGCAAAAAAAAGCCACTTTTCCAGAACCGGAGATTAGCTATGAAATATTCGCATTTCTCATTTAATCGATTAAAAAAAAATGCAATGTTCGACTAAATGAAGATTATTTTGTTTGTTAATAAAAAGAAAAAAAAAACCATTTAGATTAACTTGGCGGTTTGCCGCTTTCAAAATGGTGTTTCTACAAAAAAAAGTGTTTACAGATATGACGTCCATTATAGATGTGTTTTTTTTTTTTTATCACAATAAATTTTCCATTAATCCGCTATCGAGGCATTTGAAACTGCCCGTCCATATTATTTTGTATTCTTTTTCAATGAACACTTTTCGCCAGAACAAGGGGCAAAGGTGAATAGCGAAATATCTTTCTGTCTTTCTGCTCGTCAACTGAAACTGCGATTAATTTGATTAAAAGATCAAATTTTATTTCATATCTTTTCCCGTCGCTTTGCTCAGTTAGCAATAATTGCAAAACGGGTCTATCGATCTGTCCGGAATGGGCCTGCCTGTCCACGATCATCTTCTAGGCGAGGGTGTTATTGTTATTTTATGTCCAATTTTGCGGCATATTTTGCAACTTTTTCCGAGCTTTGTGTGTATATCTTTTAGTTCTGATAACGATTTATTTGAAATTTCAAATCTAAAATTGTTACAGTTCGCAATGTATTCCTGGAAAGCTATTAAAAAGTAATAAATTAATATTTAATGTTTTCTGCAATTTTTTTAATTTTCGGGAACTAGTCGTAAACTAAATAGGTAGAACGTGACAGAAAGCATATTTCCTCAAACATGAGGCTTTTTGTACCCTACACGAATTATGATGGTACATGGATACATGGACTTTGAGTCGCCTTTTATGATACCGACTGGTCCCGAACCACTTTTTGTATAGATCTAACTCTATCTGTCCGTCTGTCCAACTGATGCTTGCCTATATATTCCTGTGTTCAATCTAAAGGTTTTTGGTACACCCATGTGCCTTGATCCGGGTACAAATGCTATTGATGAGGTTTCGGGATCGGATCACTTTTTCGACCACTTCCCATATTGCACCTTAGTTTGAAAAGTCCTTGTATGATTACCTGTATTAAACGAAGTGGTGTACGACATTTGATGGTGGGCCGTATCTCACTATAGTGCTTCTGCTGGCTTTCTATAAGTTTCGCAGTTGGTGGGTGTTCGTTTAGAAAAACTGCTCATACACAAACAGACTAACGCTTGAAAGAATGCTTGATAGGGAATATAATTATTTCATGATTTTCTAATGCGTATTCCTACTGTTACGCAGAACGGAATACCTTTCATTTCGATCGTTTAAAAAAATTAATGTAATGTTTCAAGCGGAGAACACTAATGATAAGATCATCACATTAATTAATCATAACACTCTAGTGAGGCAAGACGTTCATCCCGGGTTCTGTATGTTTCATGTCTTTGTGAACTCAGAAATATGTTATAACGGTTAGCAACTGCTATATTTCGTACTTCACTAATAATAATAAAATAATACAAAAGAAAAAAAGAAAAAAAAAAAAAAAAAAAAAAAAAAACATTATATCATGAATAATGAAATTTAATCGCGCATCACATTGATAATTCTTTGAATCTTGTCGCGCTTCGTAAGAAAATGTATCGTTCGAGAAATTCTGCTTAAGCTGGGAAAGAGAACAAGAAGAAGAAGTCTATGTAAAAGCAAAAAAAAAAAAAAAAAAAAAAAAAAGGACAACCAAACCAAAAAATACCTATCAATGCCACCCAACAAGTTTTGGCAACCAGTAAAAAAAAATGTCCAAAAAAATGTTTAATTTTTTGCAAAAAAAAAAAAAACAAAAAAAAATTAAAATTCCCATAAAAATTCACAAAAATTAAGAATGAAAAAAAAATGTTTAAAAAAAAAAAAAAAAAAAAGAAGAGTTCATCAAAAGTAAATGTGAGACAAAGGCTGACTAAACACATTGTACCCAAAGTATATATAGACACCGACGAAATATCATCACTCATTATTCGCAAGAGCAAAATAAAATGTTGAAATTTTTATATACTTTTATCATCACCAGTCACGCGGCATTCTAACTTTCTTACACCATTTGCGATGTGCGGAAATATGCTTTTAAAAATTTGAAAACCTCATAGACATCTAAGGTAGTCTGGACTATTCTCTTTTATGTATATCCGTCTATTGAAAAAATCAATTCTTATCGTTGATATACTTTCATATAGTTATTCAATACAAGAAAACTTTGGTTGAGAACACAATTTTGTTTAATGAAAGGTTAAAATCACCTTTCAAAGAATGACAAAAAGTAGTGCGGGAAAAACATGAATTTATAATAGGATCTCCGTTAAGTTGAAAGATATTTTTTAACGTCTCGAATCTAATTTTCATTTCTATATGTCAATTACAATTATATTGCGGAGTTACGCTTATATTCCCTGATAGGGATAACAGGTGAGGACATTCATTTAGATAATGGTGAGTGTATCAAAGATTCGTTTCAATTGCTTCCTTATTATGTTTTTATTTATTATTATTATTATTATTATTATTATTATTTTTTCTTTTTATTATTTACGAGTCCGTCCAGTGTCTGTTTGTATTTTTAATATTGAAAAAGGGAAAAAATCTTGAAAAAAAAAGAAAGAAAAAAATCACAAAAAATAAAAATGTGGTATAAATACTTTCAAGCATTTAAAACCAGATTTTTTGTATGTTACTGCCGCTGCCGGTGCCGCTGCCGCTGCTGCTGTTGCTGTTGCTGTTGCTATTGCTGTCGGTTTGGCTGCCGTTGATCTTATGTCTGGTTCAACTCAAAGTTTTCTGCTTCTCTTCGATATCACTTCACATAGAATTGGTTGCTGTTGCTATTGTTTTTGTTGTATTTTTACTTATTTTTTTCGAACATGTTTTACTGTGATCTTGCCACTCATCGCCTTCTCATGTTGAGTTATTTTGGGCATTTATTTATGGATGTATAACCATGAGATTTATTTAACGTTCTTGTTGTTATTGTTGCTGCTGCTCTTTATATGTCTTTTTTGTTATTTTATTTGATTTTATTTTGTTTTTGTTTTTGCATTACTTCAGTTAGCATTGATATGATTTTTGCTGGTGTTTTGTTTGCAAATTGAAACTTTATTTGTGATCAATTTGTTTTCGTAGTCTTGCCAAGATTTTTTTCTTCGTTCCGTGATTTTTTCTTTTATTTTTATTTGTGTTTAAATCGAGTTTTTTGCTGTTTGTTTTTTTCTTTTTTGTTTTTTGTTTCTTTTCTTTTGCTAATAATGAACTTTTGAAAATTACGGACATGTTAGAGAGGAATAAAAAAATATATATTTTTTTTTTTTTTTTTTTTTTTTTTTCTTTTGTCATTTGTTGCTTAGTTTTATGTATGTGTTTGTATATGCGTGTAATACGTGTAAAATAAATTCACACTTTGATTTTATTGCCAATTTTTATGTTTCTCTATGGAGTTGTATAATAAAAAAATTTTACGATTGTTTTCTGTTATGCTCTCGGATTAAATGCAAAATAATTTATGTTATGTTATTTGAATACTAAAATTTAATTGAAAATTTGAAATAAGAAACACTTCGTGTACATACACAGATTAGATATAATCTCTTAATACCCATCGCACTGAAACTTACTTTGCCTCGCAACCGTAGCAGGAGGTATAATAAGTAAATATGATAAATCTCAGTAATGCTTAAATTTTCCGCAATCAACGAGGACTACATAAGTTGCATGCATTCTTGAGGAGCGTGAGCAACGGTACAAATAAAGTACCGTAACTTTTCAGATCACTTTGTTAATTAAGATTACATGAAGGCAAACGATCTAAGATTTTCCTTTTCATTATCGTTAATTTTCAAATGCTTCTAAACGAAACTCAATTATAGTTAGGAGAACCTTAACGATTTTTTAACCGAGCACAAGGAACACGTATGCCAAGCTAGCTAATTCAATTGTTCTCGTTTCTATTATCTCTATGCGTGTGTACGTCATTGCGCGCGATACATGCATCTATTTGACAACTGTAAAGATTTGTCGTTCGGATCTCAAGAATCAATCCATCGATAAATAATTTCCAGCACTCATAAAAACTGCAAAACTGACACAGAGAGAAAAGAGTTATGTGTCCAAGTCTTCACCATCGAAAACAATAATTTATCGATGGTTTCTTCACTTCGAACGAGTTCGCGCGCATAAAGTGAACGCATAAAGGAAATAACAGAAAAGAATGCCAAAAATTGTTGTCAATAAACAAAAAGTGAACTTACAGGAGATACCCGCTATGCTGAAGGCCATCGAAAACCAGTGTATTCGCTATTTGAAAATAAGAAAGTCGATTTCCCCATAGGTATCCCCGTTTATTCGCAGTGAAGCGAATGCACTGCTTACCTGCTGTAGAGGCTCTACAACATTAAATCTGAATGAATTTAAGTTCAGATTGCTGCTCCTATCCCTTACTTATAACATTCTCTCCTATTTTGAGGATGTTGACACAAATGGCTCTATAAAAAAAGAAAAAAAAACCCATCGAAATATTACATAAGCGTTTAACTGTTTGTTTCACAGTTCGTTAAAGAAAATCATGCTTTTTCTTTGCTCAATCCCGGGGTCTATATCGTAAATATCGTATGCAAAAGCAGTTCAACACATTAAAATAAAATTTTATTTTTATTTTATTTATTTATTTATTTATTTATTTATTTATTATTTTATTATTTTCCTATCAATTCTCGCGCATTATGCTTATTTACTTGGAATATGTGGATGATGTACACGGTATCATTTTTACGATTTATTGAAAATTTTTCTGATTTCGTATAAAAAAAAAGAAAGAAGAAGAATTAGCTCAAGGCGTGTTTTAGTTGTTCTGTCACATCTTTATTCATATGAAACGTAATAGAACTTTAGAAGCTCAGTGTAATCACTTATTGATTTAAGATCAAACGATCCAGGTTTAGATAGCATCCATAACACAGCTGGATCACTAGAGCAATGACAAGGTCTTTGGGAACAATAGCGGATCTATTGTCAAAAGTGACTTTCTTTCCTTTTATTATACTGACCGACTTAGAATCAATTTTTGCATCAATCTGAGCTTGTCTGTCCCTCTGTCTGCCTGTCTTATTCTCTTATATGTTCAACCTACAGGTCGCAATTTTTAGGACACTTTGATGATATTTCGGTACATGGAATTATTGTGGACGAAAGACGTACATTATTGCAAATGGTTGGGACTTCTTCGACCACTTCTCGTATATATCGTCTTATATTGAAAAGTATATGAATAACTGTATTAAACGAAGTGTTATTGGGTATTTATTCGTACGTCATGTCCCACGATCATGTTTCTATCTGTTTTTTCCCCGAATTTATTGCTTACGGAATTCTAATTTACTCATAACTAGTTACGCGCGAATGTATGCACATATGTAAGACTTCGCATCAATTAAACATAAACGAGTATACACTGTTGAATTGCAATCGTATTGATTCAATTCGATATTAATGAGAAAAGTTTTTTCACATTTGATTTTCTTGAGATTTTAGATTGGACAGGTTTCTACTACTTGTAGTATGAATTAAAATAGGTTTACCCGATCAAATGAGGGAATCCTTAGGGTTCTCAAATTAAAGGCCAGAGTTTAAGGGATAAAATCCCTAAGATATGCTTACTTGATACCTACTAATTGGAACGTTCTCATGAAGTATGCACGTCTTCGCTTCTTTATGTGACTGTATAAGTTAAGGGCCGCTTTAAGAAGTCCAAAATTTCGTTAATAACATTATTTATATTAATCATCATAACGATCATAAACGTTTCCCACAGTTCCTCCGTCATATTGTTCAATTAGTAATAAATATTGTGCCTTCTCCCTGGCAGATGTAAATCTGCTCAATTAGTTAATACGGGCGCAATTTAAGCAAACTGATAAAGTCCGGCCTGTAAATAATTAGTTTAACATTTTCTTGCATGGCAAAACTTTTGAAAACCTTTCAAAGAACTAGATTCAATATCTAGAAAATAAATCCATTTCCCAAAATATTAAAATAATATAAGCGGTACAATAAAGGCCTAAACCGTTCCAATTGCTTTGTTCAATTTCTATATGTCACGAAGAAATCTTGCTGGGTCCAGCCATGTTTCGTGTATTGTTTTGTTTAATTGCAAATTAAATTATATAGGGATGACTTTGATTGCAAGCACTTTACTCGCGTACTCCTTACGTTAGTCAATGCGCATGTAAATATATTAACCGGCTAGCATCGTGAAATGCCAAATCGTTCGTCGGTACCATTCATGCCCGTGCGTCAATTCCATTTGTTTAGCCGTGTTTATCAGACTGCCGTCCGTTCGCCGACGTGTTCATTGCGGACGGGAGTCCGAAATATTTATATATTTGACAGCACAAAAATCGCGTATCCCCTGCGGTATCCTATCCCTCGATTTGAAGATCTCCGAGACGCGTAGGCCGTGTGTTTGTGGCTCGCACTCGCTTTTGAAGCTGATCCCCAGGTTTTCCATGGCACTGAGATCGGGTCTTCAAGCACATCGACCTCCTCCTAGTACTGGTGATTACACTAGTTGAAGCTGGGCAGAACCAAAGCCCAGTGACACAATAGTTGAATTTAAGCCGCTACGCTTTTCGCTGTGTCCACCAACGACAACAAGAGACCGGTGGCGATGAGGAAGTGGCCGAAAACTTGTTGCAAAACAGCGTGGTGAACGTTCACTTGTTGCAACATCACTAGGAAATAGCGGATTCATTGCGCAGTTCAAGTTTGTCCAAACTCGCTAAACTCGCTAGATTTTCTTTTGTCAATTTGCTATTGTGAACCAATTTTCACCATGAAATATTCGACCTTTTTAAGAATACAAAGATTCAGTCTCCGCACGTTGCAGGGGGTTCAAGAAATTGCCCTAGACGGTCCAAAATTTTCACACCAAGTTGGAATGCCCAAATATTATCACTTACTGCCGGGAAATTTTGAAAATTGCAATATTTTTCCATGTAACGACTTTTCAGAATAGGGCATTATATAGGGAGTGGTCGAGAAAGTGGACCGATGCGAACCCATAGCGTTCGTCCTTGGTTCGAAATGCGTCATTGTACGAAATTTCATCAAAATATCTTAAAAATTGCAAGTTGCAGCTTGAACACAAATTTACATGGACATACGGACAGACAGATTTAGATCAATTCAGATTATGATTGTGAATCGATCGGTATAATATGTTCTGCCCGCTAGGTACGACCGCGCTAAGTTAAAATACCGTGTACCACAAGTGTAGGTGTAGGGTATAATGAAATTTTTCCCTAAAATTGATGCTTATTTGTCGAATAATTGTTAATAAGTTGCAAGGTCAGTTATTTTAATATTTAAAAATCAAAAATTGTTTTAAAGATGATTTCAAAAAAGAGAAAAAAAGAGAATTTTTTCTAAATTTTCCAAAAACCTATTTTTTTAACTCTTATTATCTATGACTATGACTATAATTGCAACAATATATTTATATTATATATATGTATTTATGTGCATATTATGCCTTAACATATTTGTATTGTAGCCCCATTAAGAAATGATTAAATTTACTTAAAATGCAAAAGCAAATCTGCGTTGTCTTGCGTTGATTTCTCTCTCCTTCTGCGTTGTTGGTTTTGTAGTGAGGAAACCGTTTTCATCTCTCGCTTAATGCCAAATTATTTGCTTTTTTATGTGATAAAGACAACATGCAATTTCAAGTGGATAAACTGCGATAAAACTTCATACTAACTGACGCACAAACTTGTACATACATACGCACGTGCATACATCGATAAATACATACACATGCATATATATGCATATATGTATATGCATATATGTATATATGTGTATGCGTTAACCAAGCAATAACAACAACAACAAAAAAAATGCTGCTTAAATAGCAACAATCGGATTCACGACAAAACGTTCATCAAAAATTCACTTTAACTTCATTATCATCGTTATTGTTTTATTTATTCCACCTTCTGTTTCGCCTCAAGACACTTGATCGCTCAATTGATTTTGGAACGATTCTGCTTTTTGTTTTTGGTTTTTGAAGAGAGCACGCAAAACAAAATGCCAAAAAAAAGAGAGAAAAAAAATTGAAAAAAATTACAAAAAATTGAAAAAAGCAAAAAAGAAGAGAAAAAAAAACCAAAAAAATTTGTTGAATATACCGTGTCAGGGAACACACCACACCACACCACGCCAGACCAGACCAGACCAGATCAGATCAGATCGGACCGGGCTAGAAGCAACAAGAGTACAGAGAGAAACAGTGATGATGAGAGCGAGCAAGCAAACGGTTTTCAGTTTGTCGTGGCGCAGGCGGGCATAACCAAGCACACTCACTCACTCATACAAATTGAACCGTGTACGCAGCAATGATACGCTTTTATGAGCTTATATAATACATTTCGGATACCACAGAGCTCCTGTCTGTGTTAAACGACGACCAAGCTCTGGTAAACATAACATAACAGTAACACTAACAACAACAAGAGCAACAGCAGCAGCGGCTACAATAATAAATGAACTAAAAGAATATTTATATATATATATATATATATACGCATCCTCATACATAAACACATGTGCAATTACATATATATACAGAGCTTCGTTCCGTATCTATTGTGTGCATGGCTCAGTGTATTCAATGTCAGATAAGACATGGGAGTATGGGCAAATCGGCGCACACAGGATGATGATGAGGTCTTTGTTCTTGTGTGCATAAGCTTTTCGTTGTTGTTGGCTTCTTTTCTATACGGTTTCAGTTTAATTTGTTATTCATTTTTTTTTGTTTTTTTGGCAAAGTTTATCGCTTTATTGTGTCGTCACTTTATTGACTACTTGTATGGTATATATATATATATATAAACATTTGAGTTGTTGTGATTATTGTTGTTGTCATTTTTGTTTGCCTTGCGATTACTTTACAAATGTGAGAATATTTGATTTCTTAAATCCTTAGGATAAAAATTTAAGAAGCATAGACGGAAACAACGGTACGTTAGCGTGTTCATCCGTTAGTGTTTATCCGAGTTGTTGCTGTTGGTTGATGTTTGTCTCATTTCTTTAAATGACTGCATTTTTGCGTTTCATTTATGAACATTTCATGTGCGTCAAGTTGCTGCTACTTTCATGGGCGGTCGGTCATATATTTAACTCTTCCCCGTTGCCCCTAATGGTCTCTGTTTTATGTCTTACTGTTCACTTGCTAGATTGTATTGGTTTGTTTCTTTGTTTGTTTACTACAACACAACAAACGTGGTCACAGTCGTGACAGTCAAGTCATCGAGCAGCTCAGTCAATTGCTCATTTCATTCGGTTGTGATTTGTTTTTCTTGTGCCTTTTTCGTTAATTCTCGCATTTCCTTCGAAGCTTTACAGTATTCGCATATATTCGCATATATATATATATATGTATATATAAACGAACACGCGCACGCACATATATAGATGTATATAAAAAGCACACACGCAAATATGTCTATATATACATAATTCCACTTGTTTTAGTTCGTTATGAATTTTGCCCTCCTTCCCCTCCTTCCTTAGAGCCGTCCGTTGTCTATCATTCTCCTTTCCTAGGGCTGTCTTTCGTTCTGACTCTGGCTCTTTCCCACAACTACCACGTATTGATTCGATTGTGTTGGCTTTGCTTGCTCACAAGTTGTCGCCGTTTTATGCCGCCAGACACAAAGACACATTGATTTAGCACTGTTTGCTTGGAAATATGAGTTGCGTTGCATTGCATTGCGTTCTTAAGGTGTCGTCCTCGCTTAAATTAGCTCGCAATAAATTGTTGGTGTTCTGCTTTTTGCAAATTTCCTTTCTTTGTTACACATACGGTGTTCTTTTTGATTTTGCTTGATTTGTTTTTTCTTTTTCTTTTTCTTTTTCTTTGCTTTTTTTTATTTTGCTTAATTTCTGCTTATGCTTTATCGTTTTCTTAATTTTATTTATTCTCTTATTATTTTTGTAAATATTTCTGCTCCTTTAACTTATAATTTCTTCTTATATGCAGCAATTGTCGATGTATGTATGTGTCTTTTCTTGCGATTTTTTGTTTGATTGTTTGATTTTTGTTTTTTGTTTTTATGTTTTTTGTTTTTTTTTTTCTTTTCTTCCTTTTTTATTTGCGGTTTTTAATAATTGAAGAAAACTTTCCGAGAAATCTTATAAACACCCGAAAAAAAATCTTTTTTTATTTAAATGTCTGCAAATCTGCACATATGAGTGCGTGTATGTGCGTTTGTATGTAAAGCTAAATTCGTGTTTCATTTAATCTTGTTAAAATTTTCAAGATAAGAAATCTTTTTCAATCTTTTTCAATTTCGCCTATAAATTTTATTTAAACGTAACGTATAAAATGTCAACCGTTTCGTCGTCGGTATTAGACCGATTAATAGTTACGAGTTTTCTAAATTTTTGATATTATCGAAAAAATACAACACATGACTCAATTTAAGGAGTACTGAAGGCTAATTTTGTTTCTAATACTAATTCTAATACTAATTTGCGGTAAGAGAGCCACTAGTTTCCTTTGCTATAAAGACATTGTTTTTAAGCACCCGATTAAAAAAAAAAAAAAACCAGTAAAATTTACATTCGTATCCGTTACTCAAATAGATTCTTTGGATATGTTAATCGCTTCCGCTATCTTTCAAATCTTAGTTTAATGATCGTCGATCACCATTTGGTGAACTTTAGCGATATTTTCACTGGTGGTTACAGTTTTTGATCGCCACGAAAGTTCAACGTACCCTAAAGTTTACGGCTGGTAGAATTTCATCCGTCTGCCGCAGCGTCCAACCCGTCCTCGATTTGTGCAAGCGAAGTTTGGCGAGCATTGGCCTCGGGCTGCCACGTTCACGTTTATTGTGAAGACTTTTTAGATAATTTCCCAGTGCCTGAGATAATTCAGCATAGCTTTTGATTACTTTTATGAGAAAAAATTGCTTGAGTTGTTGTGGGCATCTTCATGGGTATATGCCGCGTATTCTTCGTGGATTTTGTTGATTAGAATTTTCCATTGAATTTAAGCATATTTCGACTTTTCGTCCGTCGACTTGCATCCGTTCGGTTCATATTGTCTGAAGAAGGGTAAACTTCTTTTTTTTACTATTTCTTCTTATCATCCATAATTTGCAGTATTCCCGCGGCGTAAATTTCAGTATTGAAGACATGGTGCTTGAAGTGTACTCTTATCTGATGATCTTTGTGAAGATAGGTTGGATGGATTGCAGTTTGTTTTCTTTTGGCCAAAAGTCATCAGGCGCGATTTACGATTACGTGCACTTGTTGAACATGAAATTCCGAAAGGTTGTTTAGCGACGTCCGTTCTTTAATCTTACGCCTTCATCAACTTGACTTCCAATAAGTGCACTCCTGATGACGTCTGTTTGCTCGACTCCGTCAATCTGTACGTCCATCTTTCAATATACATATTTATGTGAAGCTTGAGATTTCATTCAATCAGTCCATCTATTTGTCAGTCGAATTTTCATTATATAAATACTGGGGGGATTGTAAAATTTCAACTTTAGTCAGCCATGTCCGTCTCTCTATGTCTGACTCTTAGGGTTGATTACTCTCTCTGTGAGACTATTGACCTATTGACCCGATCATCCTTTTCTCTTTTTTCCACTCGACTTTTCTTATCTATGGAACTTTCTGTCTTCTCATCTGCCCATTTTTTTTTTTTTGTCTATCTTTGCATCTCACCTCTCATTTTCCAGCCGTCGCGAAGATTGAATTCATTAGCTTTGATGTGCAAAGTAAGAATTCTATAACATATAATCATGGTCGATGTTCCATAAATTTATCCCGAGCATTCTGAACTGCAATATAGAAGAAAAATAGTAAATCGCTGGTTGGAATCCAATTAGAAATGAAAAATCTCTCGTTGAAGAAAAATTAATTAAACCAAAGAATATTTTTTTTTACTCATTTCTTTGATTTATTTTTATTTATTTATTTAGTTATTTAGTCACACCTGACATTCCGAATTGGACTGATTCCTAAAAACGAATCTTATTTACTTAATATAAATACTTTTATAAAATATAAGAAGAAGATAAGAAAAGTAAAGAAAAGTAAAAATAAAATTCGTATATAAATAAACAAGAGAAGAAGAAAAATAAGCATGCAGCACAGCAATCCAGCACAGAAGTACACCCCCCGCCCCCAATGTAGACCCGAGTTGGGATTGAACACCTAAACGATTGTAAACATGTAGAAGCTTGGCAACCATTTGTGGTGAACATATTTAATTCTATCGACGAACCATACGAAGTTTTAACGATTAGCAGTTGGCTTAGATACGATATGGAGGAGAGCTTGCATTTTATAGGGAATAGCTTTGATAGAGTTTAAGGAGTCGAATATTGAGATTAAGTTCTAGACATCATTTAGATTTTTGAAAAGCTCACGCTTGTGCTTTCATTGACTGAGCTCACGCTTGTGGCTTCATTGACTGAGCTCACGCTTGTGGCTTCATTGACTGAGCTCACGCTTGTGGCTTCATTGACTGAGCTCACGCTTGTGCCTTCATTGACTGAGCTCACGCTTGTGCCTTCATTGACTGAGCTCACGCTTGTGGCTTCATTGACTGAGCTCACGCTTGTGCCTTCATTGACTGAGCTCACGCTTGTGCCTTCATTGACTGCGCTCACGCTTGTGGCTTCATTGACTGAGCTCACGCTTGTGCTTTCATTGACTGATCTCACGCTTGTGCTTTCATTGACTGAGCTCACGCTTGTGCCTTCATTGACTGAGCTCACGCTTGTGCCTTCATTGACTGAGCTCACGCTTGTGGCTTCATTGACTGAGCTTTATAAAAATAGCATTTTTAGAAACCTTTGCATACGATATTAATATGAGAGCTCCTAGAAAAAGCCTCGAAAATGTGACAAGTAAGCTGTAATAATGCGAAAGGCGTTCCAAGAAATTTAGTTTTAGACATGTTCAAGTTTCTTGGCCCTTAAAATTTTGTTTTTTTTACATATCTTTCATATGTTTTTCTTTTTTAATATCCTACACAGCTTGTGGTGCAAGGATGCATTCAGTTTGTATGGATGTACGCAAAATTAAGAAGGACTTGAGATAGACTCATTTTTTATCATATCAATCGATTCAGAATCATGGGCTTGTCTGGCCGCCATGTTTTCTTGTGTTCAAGATGCGAGTCGTAATTTTTAAAATATTTTGAGGAAATTTAATTCGCGGACATGTTTTAGTCCAAGGGCGAATACAATTCCAAGTGATTTGGATCGGACCACTTTTTCGCTCACTTCTCATGTTATTTTGAAAACTCGTTATTTAAACAACTGTGTGAAGTCAACTGGTGTAGGTATTTAATGGTGGGCCGTGTCCCTGGCCTGTAGCGCTCTTACTTGTTTAGTGTATAAATTTTTTATAAACCGTTACGTTCGATTTTTAAAGATAGACGCGCGCGTAATACGCCAGGTGGCCCTTTTAGCCAAATGAAAATTTTTTACCAACTAATAGAAAAGTTAGTATGCAATTACTTTTACGGAGAGCGGAGCGAGTTTCATATACATTTACATATATTTAATGTTGTAAAATTTTTGTAACAAAATGAGTAACGTGTCTTGTATTCGCGATGTACGCTACTATGCTAAGGTACTTAGGTATAAATGTCTCGCCACAGAATGCTTTAATAGTCTCTAAATGATTTCCTTTTATCAAATCTTCTCTTAGTAGCATCATCACACCACATTTAATAATTCTGGAAAATTCTTTATGAGCGTAATGTTGATGTTACGGATTTTCTGTTATATGACAACAAGAAAAAGAGCAGCAAACGAAAAGACAAGAAAAAGAAAAGAGTTGGGCTTGTTAAATAATTGTGTCTGCCATAGAGCAACAGCAACATTAGCACAAAAGCTGGCATATTATTATGTCTGCACTTTGGCAAACATACGTAGATACCAGGGTTTTTTGCTTATTTTTTTTGTTTTATTTTTCTTTTATTTATTTATTTATTTTTTTTTTTTTTTTTTTTTTTGCATTAAATACTTTGCAAGATTTGACTAAAGTTAAAGACTGGAAAAAAGGAACCAAATAACAGCAGCCCACAAGAGTTTGGTAAAAATGAGAAAAAAAAAAAAAGCTGTAAATACATAGAGAAAGTACCATGGCCAAGTATTAACAACATGGATGACGTCTATGAGTGAGTGCACATGCAGATCTAGTGCTATGCTGTACAACGAAAATGTACATTAGAGTTATGTCAGTGTTCATGTATGTATGTATGTATGTATGTTTGTGTGTGTGTGTGTGATTGCGTTTGTGTTTGTATGTTACTGTCAGACAATAAAAGAACGATAGCAATAATGGCAGCGGCAAATGGCAACAGCGGCAATAGCGTTCCGGCCACAACAACAGTAATAACAACAACAAGAGCAGTAACAATGAATATGGATGGAATCTATCTCGACAAAGAATATATACGATATGCTAAGGCTATAACAATGTCGAAGTTTTACTACACAAAACACATACACACATACACACATACACACACACACACACTTTTAAACACTAATACAACATCTATCTATCTATCTATCTATGCAATAGCAACAGCAACAGCAACAATAATAAAGTCCTAAGCATGGGAATGACGATGACAACCCCAAGTTAAATATATAACTAAACATACACATATATATATATATATATATATATATAAAAGTATGTATTATGCACACACACACACACACATATATATATATATATATATATATATATATATACATGTAGATTTATATATGCATGTATATTTATATGTATATAGTTTATATGTTTATGTAGATGTGTAAATTTCTACGAAAAAAGGAAAAAAACTAAAATGCATTTTTGCTGCCAAGTCATCAGAAAGTTTAACGAAAACAAAATAAAAAAAAAAATAATAATAATAATAATAATAATAATAAGAGAAAAGAAACGAAGACCTACAACAACAGTAACAACAACGATAGCAACAACAGCAACGACAATAACTTAAGGTACATATTGTAAAAGCATTCTAAACCACTTTGCTACACATCAACAACCAGTAGTAAGTAGTTATGGTAGCGATGGTGGCGGTGATGGTGACGGTGGTGCTGCTGCTGATGGTTACAATTGATAGGATGAAGTGGGGGAGACTTAGGCGGTAGAGCAGTAGTAAAAAATATATCTAAATATATATATTTATGTGTTCTTGTGCCGTTGGTAAAGGTAAACAGAAATTATTTCAAAGTGCAAAAAGCAACAAGGACAGTCATAGAGTCGTCGTCATCGTCATCGTCATCGTCATCGTCATCATCATTATCGTCATCATAATCATCATCGTCATCATCATCGTTACCGTAGTTGTCGTCTATGCATTGCCGTCGTACACCTTAATACATACAGAGCAGGTATTAGTACGAAAATATATACGTATGTATGTATGTATGTATCTATGTATGTTTGTATGTATGTATGTATGTATGTATGTATGTATATATGTATGTATGTATGCTTGTATATATGTAGGTACGATAGAGATTAGTGGCATGATGGTATTTATAAACTCAACCATTTTGTGCCATTACATACTTATAACCGTATTGTACAACACATACAAACAAACTGTACAATTAGATAGACATACATGCACACACGTGCCTTTCTGCAAATTTCTGTACTAGTAACTGGAAAGACTAAAAGCCACACTTTTGAGTTTTGTATAAAAAAAAAAAAAAAAAAAAAAAAAAAAAAAAAAAAAAAAATAGGAAAAAAAAAATAAGAAGAAACATACAAAACAAAAAATAAATAAGGAAAAATAAATCCCTATACCAATCTAAAAAAACATACATACAAACACACCCATCTTAATGAATATACGTATAGGACGTACACATCATACATACGTACACGGGCGGCAGCATTGGAAAACACAGAAGCGTACAATTGTGTTTAGTATAGACTGTGCCACCCAGTCAGTATGTGAAGTGCGACGTTGTAAGCATTGAATGAATGTAATGCGTATCCTTGACACAACCAACAACAAGCTCTTTATCCAACAGCACTCGCTTTATACACGAACACATGCATACATACATGCATACGCATCTATTTACATACACATATGCTTACACTTATGCACTCAGTCATTCACTATGTTGTTGTGTTCTCAGTTTTTTTTTTTTCTTATTTTTTTATTTATTTTGTATTCTTGTTGCATTTCATAAATTGTTGCACACCACACAACCCAACACACTTAAGCTTTTATGTATGTTTGTGGTGTTATTTTGTATGCGAATATATAGTTTACCTTCTATATGAGTACACTAGATATACGTTGGGACTATAGCTACGATTTTCCTAGTTTAAAGGTCCTTATGCTTCCACATTTGTGCTCGCCAGCGTTAGTGTGCTTCGTGTGCATCTATATGGGTGATGGTATTCGTGCATATGTGTGTGTGTGTGTGTGCGTGTGTGTGTATGTGGGTGTATAAGCGTGTTTGTGTGTGTGTGTGTGTATGTGTATGTACGATGGGTACCTTTGAACCATATGCCCGACAAAATCCCTGAGTACGTACGCGTATCGCACCGTATGGTGTGATCGCTTGTGATTTACCACATTATATGCACGTACCATGCGTGTGCGTATATATTTGTATTTGAGACTTGAATATACCGTTGTGTAAGTAAGCACAGGACTCGGCGTCTACATAGATTTTGTTGGGCTGTAAATTTTCGATTTATTTTAGGTTTGATTTTTTTTTTTTTTCTTTTCTTCTCTTTTTTCTACTACTACTTGCTTTCTCGCTTATGTTTGTATTTTGTTTTTTTTGTTTTTTTGTTTTTTTTTTTTTTTCTTATTAAGTTTATGAATTTTTCGATTTTCAACCTTTTCGCTTACATACTCAATCAATTTATTATGTGTGTTTGTATGTATGTATGTGCATTAGTGCATAACCTGTTTGTATGTATTTGTCCATGTCTTGCGTTTTAAGGACGCTAGGTTCTATGTGTTCATGTTTTACGGCAAACAATGATAAATTATTAAATGATCCCAGAGAAAAGAAATAATATAAAAAAGGATAAATAAAATGTAAAAAATAAAACAAATAGTAAGCAAATATTAAAAAAAAAAAATCTTCCAAGAATTTTCAAGTTTTTTTGATTATTTAAATATCGGTGTGTATGATAAGGATCGGCACGATAGGGCTTTGTCACGCAAGTCGAAAAGATGGTCTTAAAATTTAGGAAAAAAGAAAGAAACAAAAGATTCGGATTTGATAATAAAAGACGTGACGTTCACTGCATTGATTTCGCCAAATCGCTTATGTTTTTAAACAAGCACTAAAAATTTCCAAAAAATTATACTTCATACGGTAATCCCCGAGATATGTTGAGCTTCCCGGCCGCGGAGCTTTAGATTATCATTCATTTCGATCTTTATAGTTCTGCTTTTTTAATTCTCTTTCCATTTCTAACAGCTAGAAACAACATCAGTGGGGAGGACTGCAAAATCAGGTCCGTTGATCGATGGGTGCTTCCGAAGTTGAACATTAAAATTTTGGAAACAAAAAAATTGGCGAGTTGCCTAAAGAATTAAAATATTACTAAGAACAAATAAAGACACTACGCCCACTACTATGTATCATTTAATACCCTACACCATTCCACAATAATTCATACAATGGGCCTCTTAAAATAAGGCGTTCTATGGGAAATGATCGAAAAGGCGGTGCCCTCTGCATCATGTTCAGTACCGTTCGCCCTTGGGAAAAAGTTCATCAAAATATGTCAAAAATTCCGGCCTGCCTGTAGAACACAATAAAAAAAAGACGGGAAGACGTAGTTAGTTTGATACAGAAAGTGATTCTGAATCGATCGGTACACAAAAAAAAAGGTGGATCTATTTTTTGGGTATTGCGTACATCCGCACAAACTTAATCACCTTTGTACCACAACTGGTGCAGCGTATACCAACTTGTAGTTTCCACTATATTCTTGTCCCTAATTTACGGCGAGAAGTCGTTTCGATAATTAACGCAAGTATTTGCTAACATTACTAGAGATTTTATGAAAATATCATCCAGCGGCTTTTTCGCGCAGGCCAGGAGTGTAAAAAATTGTATAATATTTCTCTATAGGTATCATTGTTCACGGTAACGCAAGGCTCGTCGTATGGCTTTCTTTGCTTTCTTTAATAGATCCGATCTTATGTCACTTTTGTTATGTAGACAGTTAGCGCAAAAAGTTTCATTTTTGAAAGCAATTTAAAAACTGAACGAAAGCTTGTAAAACACGTATCATCCGAAAAGAAATAATGCTTCCAATCGTCTCGTTAACGGGAAAAACTCTTGCAAGATATTGAAGTGATTAGCAGTTGGACGGTAATCTCGAAAAACGTGGTTTAGAGAAAAACACATTCAAAGTTTCAAATTTCAATTTTGAAGAGATTTCCGTTTTCCGAACACTTTTGTATGGCGTAACAGGATTGTGCCATTTTACTAGGTGTAGTCAAAACAACTCAGTAGTTCGGCTTTACGCTCACAACATTCAGTTTTTAGATGATTTTTAGTTTCGCCAAATTTTCCCGCACACCTTCTCCCATCCTCTCCTTATTTTATTTTTGATAGTTCACCGTAATAAGAGATAAGATACGGAAAAAAAAAATGACAAAATGATAGTCACCTTAAAGGGCGTCTCGAATGTAAATGAATTTCAGAATTTTCGCAACCTTTCGCGAAGTCGATACGTACAGAGCGAATTTTGCTTCAAATGATTTGTTTTTTTCTTTTTTAATTTGACCACTTGGCCACTCGGAGGGTGTCCGTTACAGGTGCGGGCGTGACGGTATTCGGAAACGATGACTAGCACTAAGGAAGGGAACAAGTGAGTAGGGTTTGTACACGTTCGCCTGGAAAGTGGAAAAATCTGGAGCGCTGTGAAAGAAAGACGTTGCTGCAAAGGAGTCCGGCACGGGGGAAGCACAACGATCCGCGGTAGTGTGCTATCGGTTATACGGACAACTCCAAGACAAATAGGTAAGAACGTTGATTAAGGTGGATGGGCCTGTTAAAGGTCTTGATGGATGGACAATTCCCCTTTAGCTCCCTGGAACACTTGCCCTAATTTATAGATAAGTACTACAAACGCCTACGTTATGCGTACATTCAAAGTTAAAAGACTTTTGGACGCACTTTTGTCGCCCATAGTTGCCTGAAGATTTTGATGCAAGCATCCGAGCGCATTATAGTGCGTAAATGGTAGCGATACTGGCTGCAGTGAAGTATTTTTTGCATCGCTTTACGAAAGCCTGGTCCTTAATGGATGGTAATTCTTCATCGCTTCGGAAACCCTAAATACTCTGTCCAACGAAAAGCATTTTGCCCTCTTATGATCAGAACATCGAAAACTGCCGATTCCTCTACATCCCCAGCACTAAATGAGATAATTTGTGGATTGCATCTCGCATGCATTAGGAAGGCTACGCATTAGGAGACCGTTATGTAATAACTAGCTACTAGATTTAACGTATTTTTTCCTTTAGGCCAACTAAAGTGCCAACGTATTATTTGTATAATACATTTATGGTAATAGGTATGAAAGATTCGCAGTAAGGCGTATATCACTTTTTCACTTGTTGTTCGAATAAAGAAATAGACGACACGACGACCTTCGTTATTACCAGAACTGAGAGAATGTTTCGCTAACGTTGTTTAAGATCAATTAAAGCCGCAGTGATTTTTTTTTTTATGGTTTATTGAATATTTTTCCCAATAATCAAATGGCAATTTTTTAATTTTTTAAAAATTAAATATATTTGTCTGCGTGCCTGTGTTGTTTCCATTTACTTAGAAGTTATATGAAATTTTTGATAACTTAATTCGTAAACACCCAAACAAACATAATTATATTAACACTTTGGCCCCTGTATGGACATGACATGTAAGTCAAGTGACTAGCGAATACTTATGTGCACACACACACACACACACACAGAAAAACGGCGCTTTATAAATTTGTATTACACATGCAACAGCCATTGAGGTAAGCACATATATATGTTTGTATGTATGTATGTATGTATGTATAATGTATGTATGCATTATTGTGACTAGCAGTGATATTTGCACAAATGTATAAAATAAAGAAAGAAGAAAAAAAAAAAAGAAAAAGAAAAAAAAGCAGCACAGCAATAATAACAAAAACATTTGCCAACTGACACTTCAACTACTTGTGAGCGAACGTAAACGACACGAACAGCGATGGAAACTGCAATTGGAAACGTTACTATAAGATTGCAGAGCGGGAGACGGCAGTAAACGCCAAATAAATGCAACTGAAAGCATGATTACGACAAAAATTGAACGGAAAAGAAAATATAATAACAACAAAAATAAAAATTAAAATAAAACTTGTTTTTAAATTCAAACAAACAGACATAAACACATACACACACTCACACACACAATATTAAACGGAAAGGCTTGTGTGACAACATACACAATAACCACCGCCATCCATCCATCCATCCATATAGTCAAGCAGGCAGTCACCACCAATACCGCGTCACCATTCCCATCTCCTCCCAAAAAAAAAAAAAAAAAAAAAAAAAAAAAAAAAAAAAAAAAAATCGACAAAAGCAACGTCATCAGTCTTTGAACATAATCAACATTTTTAAACGTTCACATATTTATGCCACACAAAATGCGCTAAAACTGCTCTACGGATGAATGGTTACATGGATGTGTATATGGTGGCGGTGTTGTTGGTAGCAAAAAATTTTTATTATGAAGCAAAAACCAAAAAAAAAAAAAAAATGGAAAAGATGAAAAAAGGAAAAATTCGTTAGTACTTTGGCCTGAATGTAAACTGATTGTAGAGTAAGGAACGCGGGAGAATAACATGAGCGTCAATGTGTTATTATATTTGTACGTATGTATATATGTACGTATGTATGTATGTATGTATGTATGTATCGGCCAAGTGTAATATCTCAGTGCTTAGAGATGGCGCTTTTAATATTTCCTTTTTGGCGCGCATTTTCAGGCTTTTAAGCCGTAATATTACGTTTGAATTTCTCGCTTTGCGAATATATACATAAAACACACAAATATACGCACGCGAATATAGATACCCGAGTAACACATACATTTTTATATAAATGCACACGTCCACGCGCACCCAACGCAACAGAATACAACGCGACTTTTTATACGCGAGTTACATTATCCCTCCCAGGCAACCACCTACCGACGTCACCAGTCAGTCACTTGCATTGCTATTATTGGTAACAGAACTCCTAACTGCTTGTATATCACTTCATTCGGTACGTTCATGTGTGCATGCAAACGTAACAAGCACATGCATGCATACATAGCAATGATGACTGCATTCTGTGATGGCACGAATGGCAAATGGGCCTGGTTGGGACAAAAGTTTAAGCAGCAAAACAGCAGCCAACAACAGTAACAGCAATAGTAAAATCAAGTAGTTTTTGCGGCTGTATTTGTACATATGTATATATGTATGTATGCACGTTCTCTGATGGGAATAAAGTTCTCTGTGTAAGTACGTACGTACATACCTATTAAAGGGATTCTGTGTATGTTTTTACAGAAAGTGAAAAAAGAAAAAAAACAAAATAAAAACAGAAAAAAGTTTATTTTTATAGCAAAACGTAAAACGACCTGACAACCGAGTAGACAGACTGTAACAACATTGCCTATACACCACACTAACTGCTCTGCTTCTATTTGGTAGTGATAAGTGGTAATGGTGTTCGTGGTGATGACGGTGGTGATGGTGGTGATGGTGGCGGTGGTGGTGGTGGTGGTGGTGGTGGTGGTGGT
>KK502402.1:3799758-3822501 GCA_000688735.1 Glossina austeni
TTTTCTTGCATTGCAAAATTTCTTTAATGATAAAAAATTGGAATGTAGGGAGGATTGTGAAAATCGACTACTAGAGTTGTTTGCAAATAGAGATCAGGACTTCTATGAGAGAGGCATTTTGAAGTTACCTTTAAAATGGCAACAAATCATACAACAAAACGGTGCATATTTGACCCCTAATCGGAGAATCCGAAGCATGTTAAATAAAGTCCTGAAGTTCTTATAAAAAATAATGGATTTCTTTTTCCCCAACCTAATATATCAAATTCTTTCTGTCCCTTCTGTCCCGATTAATTTTTTGTGCATTACTGAAACGGTTGCAATCGAAAATGTTACAGTAGAATATGGCAACTTGGAGCATATATTTTCAGTTGCTCCTTAATCAAGTTTCCTTTCAGTTTCCAATCAAGTTTCATTCCTTTCCGAGGAAGCAAAGAACTGTGGCTGAGAATTCAAAGCGGATATTGATTGAAAACTTTAGATGAATGTTCAGTGTCGATTGGCCGGGTCAATTGACACGATGAAGAAGATTTTTATATTCACATACATTGAAGGGTAATTTGTTTTTTTGTTTATCCCTTTGTATGGTTCAAAAATCTGAATTGCCTGCAGGCTATTCTGTCTTCCTTTTTTTCTCCTTCTGTCTCTCTCTTTCTCTACTATCGTGAAATAGAGAACTGGAATTAGTGCGGATTGTCACCCTAAGCTCGCGGATCGAAATCCACTCGGTCCTATATTAGGCAAATATGATTAACTGATATCGTATATATATATATATATAAAATATTTAATTTAAGGCCAACGTATATATACATCTTCAAAATAAACACATCCACAACAACGTTAATAGCTCATGCTGCCATCTCCCAAATATTACATAATTACTTATAGATAAAAAGATAATATTTTTCAACTTTTTCTCTCTCATTATCATCATTATCTTGATTTTTTTCAAAAGCGAACTGGCTCTCATTTCGAAATGAACGATTATTAGTTTGTTGAAAGTACGAGAATAAAACAATTTTTATTCAAATCTCTTTTAATGTAACGTGTTTTTCAACAAAAATATTTATGCCATTTGTCAAAGAGTTTAGAAGATTCGATATATGATTAATAAAATACTTTCCTTATCTTTTCTTCTTCTTCTGCCAAAAACCTACTTCCCATGATCTCTTTATAGTAGTAATAGGGTAATTTTTTTTAAGTTGACATTTCACTTTAGTGTTATCTTTGAGACATCATTGTAACCAAAAGAAAAAAAAAAAAAAAAAAAAAATTAAAAGATATTTTATGGCTTTTTGGATCAATGTGAGGATTCACCTCATTCCAAAAAAATTTTAAATCTTCAACAACACATATCAGATGAAATGATAGTTGGATGAAATAGATGAAAATAAAATACAAATTTACTGATAAATAATAACTAACTTGCTGCTGTCTGTCTCGTTAACTCCTTATCTCTTATTAGACCTTTTCAACTAGTTACAGCTCTTTTAGGACAAAATGCCAGTAAAAATTCTTTATAATGAGAAATGGAGAATGTCTGTCGGTGATGGTAATTAATCAAATTGTCATTTTGTTATTGTTTTTGTTGTGGTTTTTGGAGCTACTTACTGTTGTTGCTGCTCGTACTGTAGTTATTGTTGTGGTAAAAAAGTATTTTTTTTTTGTCTGTTTGATTTGCATATTTTGACATTTGTTAATTAACGTTAATCTTCGCAATGTTTATCATTTATCTTAAAACAAATGAGCGCACACAATATGCGAAACCGAATTCACTCCCTATTCATCCCCAGCATATGCACAATACACTGTTTAATAAGGACGGCAAGTGTAGGAGAGCAAGTGTTTATGTAAAGGCGAGTTTTAAGAAGCTGATTTCCTACACACACACACACACACATACACACACACATACATACGTAAATAAAATCGCAAATACCCCTTGCATTTATTCCAATTGCTTATATGCAGAATGAGTGTGAAATTGCATTGTGGCGTTTAGACAGCAATAACGACAATAGCGACGATAGTACAAAAAAAAAAAAAAAAGTCCAGAACGAATGCACATATAAGTGCTGTTGACAGTAACTGTTAAAAGATGTATATCTTCCGCTTTCGCTTTGATATATAAATGTGTGTGTGATCGATCCGTTTAGGCATTTACTGACAAGCACTTAAGCAATTATTTGTTATTATTATACTTAGTACTTACAGTACTTGGTGTTTATATTGCTTTTAAATTTATATTTTCTTTGATATATTTTGATGAAGCAACGATTTTAGATTATTTATAATTTCAAAGATTAATTTTTTTTTAATTTTTAGCATCACGATAGATCCAGATCGATGATGTTCTCAGTAACGGAATTATTTTTCAACCTGATTTTTTTTTTGTATTTACAAAGGTAAGGACGATAATTTATAGCTTAATGAGTTTAGTAATTTTGCGAGTTATTTTTTAATTTCGACGACAGACGCACATATGGGAATGAATATGATTTTATTTGAAGCTGTCACTTTTTTCATGTGCACGCATGTGAAGAAAGGAAGAAAAAAGAATTATTTTTTTTTTTTTCAGATAAGTTTACATACCGCCCCATATTCTAAACAACATCATAGAGATAGATATCAGCAGGCTCGAGCATTTTTTTATTGTGGTTTTCGTAACAATTTGCAATACCAAGTTTGATACAAAAGCTCTCAAAAGCTTTAGAAAGAAAACAAAATACGATCCTTTGTAGAAAAATTGAATAGAAAAGCTTTGCACTCAAAAGCATATGAAGCACTCAAAAGCTGCTAAGCGTCAACCGTTACTTAAGAAAGAAAAACAAGGGGGAAAAATAGGATATGGATTAAATAAAACAAAAAAATAATAATTTATTTCGCATAGAATGTCTTTTTGGAAGAATTTACTCTTCCTGCACTTTACGTCTTGAACGGAGTAAACTGTACTTGTTTCGTAATTATTTACTGTTTAATAAAAGATCGTGCGTCTGATATACTTAATCAACGTAATCTGTAAACCAGACTTAGTAGAGAGACTTTGCGAACATTTTTTCTGGATATATATTGAGAAACATTAAAAAAAAAAAAAAAAAAAAAACTTGAAAAGTTTTCATTAAATAGCTGCAGTTATTGGAACCATTAAAACTTTAGAGGCAAAAAGCAAGACATCTTTAATAATATCACGGTTTATGTAAATGCTCCACCTTTGCATCTCATAATTTGTCGGCTTATTGGCCGAGTCGATAGGTAATAAATATGTTTAACGGTCGAAGCTTCATTTTCTGCTTTTTATCTATTAATACTAAGGTATGAATGAAAGCCATTTGATTAAATCAGATTACGATCGACGATATTTTTAAATAAAAAGGAGATCGTTTTCATTTTGAAAATTTAATGAATGCAACAACAAAAACTAATCATAGCACACAACACTAAACAACAAAATAATATTAGGCAAGAAAATTATCATCAGTTTGGGACGAATCTTAGATACCCACCAAGCGACGGTAAACAATTATTACAATAAATGCAATTATTATTAATAAAAAGTGGGCCAAAGGGGAATATTTTTGAAAGAATTTTAAGAAAATTTTCAAATGATTACAATTTTTCAGTTATTGATGAAACCGACATTGCCTTGCCTTGAAACCGATTGCTTATATATAGCTTTTGCGCTTTGGGGTTATTTTTTGAGTTTACTTAAGCGTGATGGGAGAGTGTTTGTGGAACGCTTAAGCTTAAGGTGGGTGGGAGTCAAATATTTATAGAGAATTTGAGAAAGAAATGAACTGAAATAATTAAGAACGTACATAAGCACTTGATGGAAGATCTGATGGGCTTAACTTAATATCGCCAGCGGGGTAATACACCAAGTGTATCCTCATTCTCCAATGATGGGTATGAAAATTAATCAAATACAATTGAAAACATAACTCGTATGCAAAGTGAGCAGCAGTCTACAACAGTATAGTAACAACAATAACAACAATTGTGACAAATGAAAATAAAAATTAGACAAAAAAAAAAAAAAAAAAAAAAAAAAATGTAAAATAATGAGGAGATAGCAAAAATAGAAACTTAGCGAAACGAGGTCAACTGAGGTCAACTGATTTCTGTTGCCGTTGTTGTTGGTATTTTTTTAAACTTTAGCGCTTAACTACTTGATTTCATACTCTACTAAATCTAAATGCACACACTTTAACATACACATAAACACAAATATAAATATATATATATATATATATATAGGTATACATACGCACACAAACACAAGCAAATAGCTTGAGTTGCTTTGAATACAGTCGTCATTGTCGTCATGAATAGCAACAATAAAAACAACAAACAACAAACAACAACAATAACAATAATAATAATAATAATAATAATAATAATAATAACAACAACAAAAGCAACAAGAAATAATAACAACAAAAACAATAACTGCGACAACTCCATCACAAAACAATCGTCGCTAACGACAACGTTGACGACAACATCTATAACGTTAAAGTTAATGTTATAGAGAAATGCATAAATGTTTATATATATGTGTATACATTTACATTGCATATAAGTGTACGTGCTATAGCAAACACATACATACCATATGCTTTGTAAATAAGTTTGATGTCGTAGCAGTTGTTTTGATTTTTTAGTTTAGTTAAAATGTTTTGATGGCATCATAGTCACACCGTTGACTTGTCATAAAACGTCTCTTTCCAAACTTTATTTAAAGCAACAGAAAACAAAAAAAAAACAAAAAAACAAAAAAACAAAAAAAACAAAAAAAATTGGAAAAAAAGGAAAAAAGCGCGATTTTTAAAGAACTGAGTACACACTAAACTACCATCATACACATAACACACATAAGTTTTTGCGCCGAGTGTATAAATGCATGCAAGTTTCTTTGCTCATGGGTACGTATGCTGTACACGTAACCGAAAGCCTAATCATTTACCTTACATACATACGTATTACAGTGTAAAAAAAGTGTTCAACGATTGCCACGATTGGTAAGTAGACATTTCTCTCTGTTATATTTAGAGAATACCGAAGACGTGAATCAAATTCTGAATAGCGTTTGCTAGCAATTTATCAATTTCTTGATCCTTACGTGTACCCTATGAAATACTAGTCTATGCTAAAATTTCAATGATAAATAACTTAAATGCGTTAGCATTTATATTATGATCCCGTGGGATTAAATTATCGATACCTTAGCTTAGATCTCTTTCGTTCGAGTGCACGGAGCTCGTTCCTTTATCTGCTTGATTCGCAAGAGTACCACTTTTACGCACTAGCATACAATACGTGTAAGTCATTCCTTTCATTTCCGAGTTCATTAGCCAATCTTTGAACGCACTACGGTGTACGTCCAATAGGGGAGCAGTTTTTGAAAAGTTTAAGCTTTTCCTACGCAGACCATTGCATTACTGAGTTAAATGCCTTCGTAACTACACTTAACTTAACTTATTTTTATTATCGAAGTACGAGATAAAAATGCAAAAATTCATTTTTTTAGTGTATATTAACCATGATCCAGATTATCCTATATTTGTGTATCGTCGGCTAAACTAATTAATTTACTTTTCCGTTGCACCTTTTTAGTTAAACTTAACTACTCATCAAATGAAAGAGACGAAGAAATACAACACAAAACCAATTGAGTTCAGTTACCATAATTTGAACTAAATCATGATTACGAACCATTCCGCAGAAGTGATACAATGCCACAATAACTCGAAAATTCAATTTACCGTAGAAAACAACAAACCTTTTGCGTATAAAATTGGCTTTGGCAGACATTTAGAAATTTCCTACATATACCGATAATTTATACTGACTTCTCAGACAATCAATGACTATATAAGAGAAAGTCTCCGGGACACTATACTCTACATCACTTGGGGTACGAAGTGCGTATTGAGCTTATGTGCACGTATGTCCAGGGCACGTATGTGCCGTAGAGGTAAACGCGATTTGCTCACAAAACTTTCTCAGCACTGTCCGCGTTTTCAGTCTGCAATTGTCTCGCCCATCCATTTCAGATGTTTCCACCTCCAACTTCAACACACACAAATACTATTGCTTTTTTCCCACCCGATCGCGATTGTGCCCGCGCATACAGGAAACATATAATTAACTTTGTGTGGAGTGTAGTTAAGATAAACTTATTTTTTAATACAACGATCGAAGCAGAATTCGAATCGAGTTAGGCTTATCTGTCTGTCTGTCTGTTCCATGACTATCCATATATCGTTCTCTTCAGCCAACAGATCGCTCCTTCTCAAATTGGATTCCGACGAAATTTGTTGTTACACAAATGTGTTTTGTCCCAACGACCCAATGACCGTTTCAATCTCATCACCTTTTCGACCCATTTAAACAATGAGTTGATATGTTAACAATTTGAAATTTTTAATATTCGTAGAAGAAGATAACAATTTCGCATACGAGATAAATGCAGAAAAGTGGAACCAGTTTTTCGGACATCCTTGCAAAAAATAACCCTTTATTTGGCAAAGAGATCAAATTTTTCAACTTTTATGATGGAATCTGCTCTAGAATAACAATTTGGTTTATAAACTTGTTGCGCTATGTTTCGATCATATTCGTCTATTTCAGGGACTCCTTTTCTCATAAGAGCTTTTTCAGAATGACAAACATTCTGAACATTCTATAAATAAATTTGATTCACGTCGTTTCAAGTCTTGTGGTGGGGGGTTCTACATAGAGAGTTCATCTGAGGAGTAAACACTTACGACGATTACGACGAAGTACGATTTTTGGTAAACTATGTTGGTCTTAAGTGAAGTAAGAATAAGCATTAGCTGAAGCAATAATTTGTTGTTATCTATCAATATATTGTGTTTCTAACTCTCCGGACTTAACAATCTTTAGTCGGACTTTTCGATAATTAGTGGCCGAGATTTTCGATTGACCTCCTTTGCTGAGGGAGGAATATCTTAAAAATTGATTTTTGAAAATATCATCTTTCACTATCTATATGTTTTTATTATTTTATTCATCGATGTATTAATAATATATTGTTGTAGCGCAGTAATTTATGCTATAGTATGCAAAATTTACACTAATTATTTTTACAGTGTTTTTTATGTTTTCATAGTGTTACTGTACCATTTTATCTCTCTTTCTCTTCTCCATCTAAAAATTTATAGTTAAACATGTAATATATTTTTATACTTACCACCCGCAGATTTAAGTATTCCAAGTTTGTTTTCCCATTGGTGATAGAAACTTACCAGCGACCCTAAAAAAACTGAAAAATCTTCCTTTACAGCAAAGTCAAAAAAATTCAAATGGAAAACTTAAGTATTTAATTATGTCCGATTGTGATCCAATCTTTTATACCAACCAACTGTTTTTTTTAAAAAAGAAGAAGACTTTCTTTTAGAAAAGACTTGCATACGTTGTAATATTGAGTGTTTGCGTCTGACTTTTTCTATTTGTATGGAAAACACGTGAAAATTGTGATTCGTGTGTCTAATCTAGTTGGCGACTAACGAGCCAAAACTTTGAAGATATTGTAGACCTTGTCCCTTTTGATCGACTCGGCGTATTTTCAATACCAATCTATTTATAAGAATTTCCAGTCTTTTTCACAGACATTAACTAAACGCAGAAAGACGGATATGCTTAAATCGATTCAGAATGTGATATTTATCAGGATTTATAAGGTTTTTGAAGCTTCGTGCAGGGTGTTGCAAACGTTTTGACAAAATGAATACAGCCGTCATTCTTCGGCGGTGAGTATAAAAATAATTTTTATATATTCGCTTGAGCACTTAGCGCAGGTATCGAAGATTCGCCTCATGGTTGATATAATTTTTTTTACTTGTTTTCCTTCTTCTTTTCCCCGCACATGGTAGTTTAGTATTAAACGTTAATGTTTCTAAATCTAGCTTTGGCTGCTGTTGTTGTGTTTTGCATTTTATGTGTTAAACAATCACAACAACAACCAATGTGCGAGTGCGATACCAACAACAGAAAGCCTTCTTCTTTTTTTTTTACTTAAATGTAATAAACTGCAGAAAAATCCCATAAAAACAAATCAGTTCAAAAGCTAAATGACATTTGTTTATATGTGTGTATATGAATGTGTGTTTTTAGTTAGTTATAGATATGCATGTGAGAAAGCATGTTGTTGTTCCATTGGTTACTTTGATTTGTTTTTCTGTCCCCCTCCGGAGAGTGTATTAAACTTGTTACGCCACGTGTTACACTGAACAATAAGGTCACGCAGATTTTATATATGCATATAGAACACATCTGTTAGATGTGCTTATATGAGTAGTAGAGGGAAATGCCAGTTGGTCGTCCTATATCCTAATATATAGACATTGACTGAAAAATGTATATTTGAATTTTGACCTATTTTGTAGACAGTCTTATGGAAGGACCTAAATTAACTAAAAATTCCGCTCGTCTCTCTCGAGTTCCCAAAATAATGTTAGCATTTAAATAGTGTTGAAAAGAAGAACTGAGTTTTATATACATTTGAGTGTATTTTTTTTTTTTTTTTTTTTTGAAAATTGATGAAAATGGATGCGAAAATCAAGGACAGGATTAGGATGAGGAGGAGGATTAGATATGATTTTATATCAGATTCGTACAATAGGCAAACGTATTTAATTTATGACTTTATCTTTGTAGGGCTTTGCAAAATGAATAACTGTTACGTATGTTATTAGCCATGAATGCTACATTTGCTGGACATTTGAAGGTCCTCATCTCCCAGCTCAAGACTGCCTCATTATATTATATTATCGGAGTCGAATAAGTAAGGAAAACGAGTCTCTGAAAAAGACATCATATTAAGCGTCTTTAGCTCCACCTTGCATTCGATTTATATCACAATATCCATCGGACAAAGCTGTCATGTCACGTCATTAAAACATATCAAAAAAAGTGCGGAGATGGGAACTAAAATTATTGAAACGAAAAATACATGCAATACATTCGCCCGGAAAATATATATTTGCGGTCTTTACTATCAGTTCAGTAGAAATCCGAAGAAAATTGATTTGGCTACGTCTTCCGCGTCACAGTTATCTGATCATGGGAACAGAGGAAAGCGAACGATATACATGGCGTCGGACGAAAAGGTGTATACAAATATAATTTCAAGGGGTTGTTTGTTATCTCCAACACAAACAGCAAAACAATTATGGTTTAAGAGTTTTATTTCTTTCAATTCGTAAACTAAAAAACGCCGTTTCCAGTTCTTAATAGTCAGTCTCTCTTTCCAGCTTTAAAATATGCGAGTTCATGTAAACCTTGTAAGCTTTCTCGTATCGAAGAAAGTAAAGAGAGAGAGAGAGAGAGAGAAAAAAAGGAAAGATTGAAAAAAGAAGACTAAATGGACGCACTTTATGTAGATTTATAAAAATGGGAATTTTTTATTACAAAACCTGACAGAAAGTCTAGGCGTAAGGCAACTTTTTTTTTGCGTTTCGTTTTAAGATGCGTTTGGTCATTTTCTCAGAAGTATTCCCAGTAATAAATGGATTGGTAAACTTAGTCAACAATATCTCTATGACGATTATTTATAACTGCGGAAAAAGCTTAAGGCAAAAAAGTCGGTTAACTCTAAATATTTATAAAAAAAAAAAAAGAAAAAAAAAAAGATAAATAAATAAATAAAAAAATAATGTTAAACAAAGGAGAAGAAGAAGAAGAAGAAGAAGAAGAAACAACTCACATGGAATACAATACGTGGTAATAACTGAAAATGTTGTTAAATGTGGCACAAGCAACAAAAACGTACGCAAACTCACATAAAACAGTGGCAAAGTGTTTACTATTTATTCATCATTATAAACTTCACCGTCATGATCATAATCACCGTTGACAGTAGTGGCTGTATTAAGCGTGTGCGCGCACGACAGAGAGAGCTAGAGAGAGAGAGAGAGAGAGAGAATATTAAAACAATTCAAGTCAAGCTTTGACCATTTATTTTGTGTACTCATCATTTTCATCGGCAGCCACAAGAGTAACAGCAAAAACATTATTGCTTATACGTCTGTATAAGTATTTTGTGCCACTTTATTCTGTTGTGTGTTGCTTCCCATTTCTTTATCGCTTTTTTATTCTCCTTTAAATCACTTGTATTGTATTGTTTTGGCATTAAATGCGGCCAACTTCATTAAATGCCGGTAAAAGTGTTATGATCTGTGGCCATATAAAAAAAAAAAAAAAAAAAAAAACACAAAAGCAGCACAAAAAAAAAGAGCAATAATCATACATTATATACATATATATGAATGCACGCTTAGCTATGGTGTTGGGTTTAGCTATTGCCGTAAGTTTTTTCTTTTCTTTCGATTTCATAACTGAATATGAATATGAATATTTTCTTTACAGTTTATGCGATTTGTTTTTGCGTCTTTTCAAGCATTCTTTTATATGTTTAGTGATTTATTAATTTAGTTAATTCGTTTGCAACATCAAATGCAACATCACAGCGGACATTTCAATTTATATATATATATATATATATATATACATATCTGCGCAGAAATATATATGCTCTCGATCAGTGCTCCTGGTGCTTCTGGGAATATAATGTCTAGCATTATCCTTCTCTCCTCTATCATTCTTTATGCTAGAATTCATATTCATATTCAGACTCATAATTATGTATGTACACATTTATGTTCATATTCATACTCACGATCGTATTCATATCTATATTAACGAACATGTTTGTCTTCATATCGATATTCATATTCGTATTCATATATATCTCATAGTTATATGCATATACGTATTCATATATATATTCATATTTATGTTCATATTCATGCTCATATTCATAGTCACAACACTATTCATATTCATATTCATAGTCACAACACTATTCATATTCATATTCATAGTCACAACACTATTCATATTCATATTCATATTCATATTCATATTCATATTCATATTCGTATTCATATTCATATTCGTATTCATATTCATATTCTAATTCATATTCATATTTATATACATTTCATATTTATATTCATTTTCGTATTCATATTCATATTCATAATTGTATTCATATTTATATACATTTCATATTTATATTCATTTTCGTATTCACATTCATATTCATAACACTATGTATATGCATTTCATATTATATGATATATTTATTCATTTGATACTCACATACTCATACTCACATTCATATTCATTTTCATAAAATAAGTGATACAATATTCGCGTTTTCGAATAATTAACAGGGCAAGGAGTTCCCCGAAAAGATTTATTATTTTCTTGTATCTGTATTCTATATCTGTACGCATAAATTCTGATGCCTTAAACGACACGATCGGAAGTCATAGACATTGAAAAGTTTTCCAATAACGAGCCAAATTTAACTGTAGACACATCTGAATAAAATTGAGTTTTTACGTAGAGTAAAAGGCAAATAATACGCTGGTGCAGTCAAAGTAAATGTTGAAATTAGTAAAGCAGCAGAAACATCACATAACGCAACTTAACATAAAGATTTGCATTTACACTCTTCCAAGAGTTAGTCGATAGAAAAATTATATTTTCGATCTTAACATTTCTGCTTACAATGCGTGAAGAATTATAAGCAGAAAGTTTTTTTTATTACAACACAAATTACGATTTATATATGAAGGACCTCGCGAAGGCTTAATTGGTTGAACATGACCTAGCAATTGGATACAAAATTTCATGTTTTCATTCCTTTTTTCGTAATGTTCTACTACGAACCGTACGCCTAACGTGGCGAATACTGAGTTACATTTACATGTATGTAGACCTGTCTTAATATTGATCGAAGTGCACGTATATCGAGTCGATAGGGATTATTGCGTTGCAAAAATCTTGCAAGTGTAGTCGTTATATGATTTTACACCATAGTTACAGTTATCTGAAATTTAATGTCAAATATTTTTACTTCTTGAAGAACGCTTCGCTGAAGAACGAGAAATTCCAATTCGCCTTTTCTTGTGTATGTAACTTAAAAATAAGCATAAATAAGTGTTTGCTACATTTTAGAGGTAGTGTATGAAGCCCTGAGTATCTAGGGATTTAGTCAGTTAACTATTGAATATCACCTGACATTGGGCAGTAGTTTTTTAATGGAAAATTTTGGTAAAAACGTAAGACGATCGCATCGAATACAAAAGTAGTGGACATCGACGATTCGCTCTAAGACTTTCATTGCATTTCTTTTTACTATATTTTTTTTTTTTTTTTCAATTGTTTTTGCAATATTTTTCTCTTACTATTATGCCGTTGTTGTTGGTTATTACAATTGTTATTATGTTGTTTTCATAACTTTGTGTGTGACTTTGTGCCTGTGCCTGTGCCTGTGAGTGGAGTGAAGTTGAATTGAATTTGTGCTGTCGCTGTCACGTTTATTGTTATTATCATTATCTTCACCTGGTTATGTTGTGGGTTCAAATATTTTTGTTTTAGTTGATGTACTTGTTTTTCTTCAACTGCTTTATTTTATACGTCTGTCCGTATGTTTAAGCATTTGTTTGTTTGTTTGCATCGAAGTCGGTTGGTTAACTGTAATGCATGTCAAATGAGTTTTTCTTTTTTTTTTGTTTCTTTTTCTTTTTCTTTTGATTTCTTTTTATTTTTTTATTGTTATTAAAATATATTTATAAGCATAAGCATTCGCTTTGTTTGCTTAGCAGCAGTCTGTGCTGGCTTTTCTTTCATAAGCTTTTCTTTTTGTCTTTTTTGTTAAATATTTTTTTAACGGTTATCCATCCATCCAACCATTCAGCCGATCAAGTAACTAGTCAACGAACAACGACTACCACTCAGTCATTGTTGATTTTTATTTTAATAAATTTTTCACCAAAAAATATGGTTAGAAAGTTTTTTCTTTTTCTTTTTCTTTTTCTTCTTTTTTTTTTTCTTAATGAAAGAAAAAATATTATTTATGTATATGAACGTGTAGCTGTGAAGATTTAGGAAATGTTTTCTATTTTGATTTCATTGTTTAAAGTAAAAGAGCGGAAGTGTTTTGTGTGAACAGTGCAGAAATAAAAATGATTTGTGTTTAAATCCGAACTCATATTAACGTTTATTTCTTGGCTATTGTTGTTGATTTTGCTTTGTTTTTTTTTCGTTTTTTTAAATTTATTTTTGTTTTTTTATTATTATTATTATTATTATTAATAAGTGGAGAAATAATGTGCATTCTTATATAAGTTCCGATATAAGCTTTCATCTCCTATCATAGTTTATTTATAGATAGAAAAGCATAAGGCAGTCCACAGTCATTATGATCTGACGGTCATAAAATTATATAATTCGCCATCCAAAACGCATTATAATTCGTTAGGCATAATCGCCTGCCGACAAGCAGTACAATAATCTCTATCGATAAACACACATAAAGAAGGTAGAATCTAAGTCAACCTCCGAAAGTGCTTATTAAAGCTGCTATGAAATAATTGAGTTCTTTTAGTCGAATCTTGCCTTACATTAAAAAAATTCACAATTTCTCAAGAGGAAAAGCACCTATCGCCCGTATGGCGTAAGGACTTTCTTGTACAACTCTTGTACAACTAGATATTTATACTAAATTTTTTGTGTACTTGAAAATCCGGGAATGAATTTTATAACCACGCTAAAGAACTTAAGACCTGATCAAGCTTTCGTTTTGTTAAATTATTTGCCCATTACAACATGTAAAAACACTATTGTGTTGTTGTTAGTACAATTGTTCATCTAATAACTAGGATGCAGTCAAAAAATGGGTCCAATCCAAACCATTTTAAATGGCATTCGCCCATGGTCCAAAACATGTCGACTGTAAGTTAAACATAAAAATTAGTATAGAGGGCTTAAAAATGCGATACTTAAAACCCACACAGTACGTACACTTTTTGCGAATCGAAGATATGGAGTGCGTGCAGCCAAATCTCAGCTCTCAACATTCGAAATATCTATATGAATACATATATATATATATATATATATATATATATACCTTAACTTCGAAAGTCAGCGTGTTATGAATCCTACTTAACCATCTCCTTAAACAAGCACATATACATAAGAAATGCAAAATGATTTTTTTTTTAGTCCTTGTCGGTTAAGTAAACTGATCGAAACGTCTTTTTCAACCTAATTTCTAAGTGATCATAGTATATATATATTTGTACTACTCTGGCAATTAAGATTTCAACTGCTGCACAAAGGGAGAGATACCTGAGAGTCTCGACTCCGCTATCTCACTCAGATCGAAATTGCAACTTTCACAAAGTGCTTTTGTATGCATCACAATAATTCTTCATCAAATTCCTTTGCATCTAATGGTACAAAATGTATAAGTTTAAGTGGCAAAGATTCGTTTCAAGACGTGTACAACTTTTTTTTTTTCTTGATTTTAAGTGATGGGTATATTAAGGAGCTTAATATTGAAGCTGGCTAATGTCAAATATGTTTTTGACGTAAGTAAGTAAACAGAGATAATTTTTTTTGATCGCTCAATACTTTTTAAATAGGTAAATATTTCTAAAAAAAAAAAAATTTTATTTATTGTATGCATTTTAATCATCACTGTAAATGAACAGTTCCGATATGATATGATTATGTCTGTCTCAATTTCCTTTGCGTCATTTAAGCGCAATTACAGCAATCACATAAACACAACGATTATATCGTTTGTGAGAACATAGTTTACACCTACACATAAGCTGGCGGACCATATAACTGCAAAACATTTAATTGAAACTAAAGGAAATTTAAATCATTCGAAGAAAACATCGTTTAATAAATTTAAACGATCATAACAACACAAATCAAAACACTTAAGCATTAATGGATAATATTGCGTATAAAAAAAGAAAGTAAGCATTTTATAGTAAAGTCGAGTAAACGAAATTCAAATGTATTCAGTTGAAGGCCATCGCCTTCGATTCGCATCCATATTAATTTGCAGGCTCTTGCTTACTTATAATATTATAAAAAAATTTATCCTGATCGTTGTTGTTGTAATTAATTCGTCTCTCTATAAACACTCGTCATGAATTTCTTCACAAAGAAAAAGGGTCAGAAGTCTATATATATATATATATATATTTATATAATAATATATATATATAATATATATACATATAATAATATATATATATATATATATATATATATATATATATATATATATATATATATATATATATTTGACGATCAATATATATATATATATATATATATATATATATATATTTGATAATTTGAATTGATGTTCTTTTCATTTATTTTTAACATTCTTTTCACTTACATTAACAAAATACTCTACTATGTTCTCCTTGTTCGAGTTGAAGAGGTCGAGCTCTGTTATAATCATTATTATTATCGTTGTTATTTTTATACTACATATATATTATTAAATGTTTGCTTTATGCGCAAGATTGTTAAAGAATATATCAAATAAAGTCAAACATATTCCAGTCATTTGCTGCATATTTAGCTGTTTAACTTGACCGTTATATCATTTGTATCGATGGAAAACAATTTAGACAACATTAGAAAGCAAAATTGGCATATGTACCATCTTTACTTGGATTTGGCTCTCTACCGTCCGTTACGCAACTGCGGTTTTACTTGCATTATTTTGTTGTTTTTGTTTTGCGGCCAGTAGAGTATTTGTAATATAGTGATTGTTTAGTTTAACTTATTTAATGCTTATTACTTTCACCATCGTGATCGTTACCTTCATTATAACCACCACCACAAACACAATCATTAATAACAGCGGCATTCATAACATAAATTTTATAATCGTAAATATTAATGGAGCAAAAAAAAGCGAAAAACATCAGCATAAATCAATCAATCAAACGCAATCGCATGAAATAAATGCAAGAAAGCACAAAGCGGTGCTTAGTTGAGATCAATCAAAGTAAAGAATTAAATAAGAATTAAGTTGTGTGCATATGGAGCAAGAAGAAGCGAGAAAAATAGATGTAGAAAGAGATGTACCCTTTCCCACATACACACACACACACTTTGTAAGCACAGTGCTCAAAGAACTACGACGGCTTGAAAGACAGCGGGTGGAGAGCAGAGGGAGTGGAAGCCAATAGTGTATTCCACTGAGGTCCCACCAACACTGAACGCTGAAGCACGCACAAATAGCGTAACATTGATTGCAGATATATTACTCTAGAGAAACTGAAGGATATGACATGGCAGCTAAGAAAGGATAGAGCGCCAGGTCCGGCTGCCATTGAAGCTCCGATTGAAGCATTAAAACAAGCCATTGCAGAAAACTGCTAACCATTTGTGAATGTTTGCAGGAATTGCCTGCATACTCGAGCACTGCCGACGACATGGAAAGGGCAAAGATTGGTCTTACTAACAAAATCTTAGAAGGCAGAAAATGAAGCCGGGTATAAGTATTATAAGGTTTTTTGACGATGTGGTTATTGTTGCTGTAGCAGAAAAACTACAAAATATAAAAGTTAATGTTACGAGAGTCCCGCAAGGCATGAAAACATGGCTCACAAGCGACGAACTTTCTTTAGCATCCGAGAATACTGCGTCTGTTTCAATAAGCACGAGAATAGATAGTTAGGAAACATGTGCTGCACCGACAGTAAAATGCTTAGATGTGGTGCTTAATGTAACAGACTTTCCTTTTTTACCCCACATCAACAAGGCATGTGATAAGGCGTGCCGGGTAGACACAACACTCTCCCGTATGATGGCAAATATGGGTTTCGGCAATAGCTCTGCTTACTCGGCCACGTCTAAAGGAAACGTCAGAACAGAATGTTTGGTTGCGTTGCCCACATTTCAGTTACGAGGAAAGCATAATTGAAGCTCTTATTGATAACCAAATTAGATTACAATTCTGATCGCGACCATGACACGATCACTATCTGTTTGGAATTTTGTGAAAGAAAGCTGTGAACATGTTCGCACGTTCAGACTGAGGACAACGACCTTAAGACAGACGATTTGAACTTAGCTTAAGGGAGTTTTGCTAGTATTACCAGACATGCCAGACATGCGAGAGGGTTTTAATGGGTCCAAGTCGTATACTCACTTAGGCTTTGAATGCTTTCCCCTTCTTAAAAAAATGCAAAAATACACACAAACACAAATGCATGCAATATTTATTTGCATTTCACGATATGACTAATACATATACAAAACCATTCGTATTATTCTCGCTCCCCTCCCAACTGATACTTACGCGTCTGCATGCTTGCATACGTGAATATTTAAATATTGTAATTTTCAAATACGAAAAGCAAAAAAACTCATCGAGGGTAAGTAAGTAGTGTATGTATTTGATTTGGGTGTCTTTGATAAATTTCTGGAAAATATGTAATAATTAAGAACCTATACACATAGTCTACGGCTTTACTGCTTCACATGTCGTCGTTGTAGAAATAGTTTCGTTAGAAAATCACAAAAGAAAAGCGGTACGTGAGCCATAATATTAAGAAGAATTTTGAAAAGTTCGCAGCCTGCAAAGACTAATTTTCGTGTTGTTCAATTGTAAATTACGGTCACGTATTCCACCAATCGTCTCTCGTTTCTCGTCTCTCGTCTCTAATTTAATAAAACCTTTTCACACTCGTCGAGTTGATTAGCTTTTACTCGCTCTACTGATCACTTTGTTTATTAACTGAAACTGAAACCTCTTTATTTCATGTACAAGCCCACCGTTCTTTGCGAATTCCGAGGCTTTATCGACTTTAAGATTTTGATTAATTTTTTCACTCTCTGCCTGCAGCTACGTTGCAAAGTAAAATTTTCCTCAACCGACGACTTTCGTAGATACACTGAACTCTTTATTTTTTGATTCATTTTTTCGCTTTCTAGGTTCGTCCGCATTGTAAAATAGAATCGGCCCAAGGCGATGCTGATACAAGATCACTGAGGAAAAGTTTATTGGTATTTGTTTAACGTATAATTCATTGGCATATGGGCTTCCGGCATATTTGCTGTATGACTCAGTTCAGTAAACAAAAATATGTCCCTAATGTAGTTATGCTTCCATAAATAGTAACACAGGTGAACTGATGTGATTTTCTCTGAACCAAGATTCGAGTTTTAGTTTCTTACAAACATGTATTTGTTACACACATGCTTGATGACTTTTTTTGTTCGTTCTTTCAAAAAAATGATTTCGTATCGAATGTAAACGAAATACTTTAGTTAAAGTTACTATTGTAGTTCTACAACGACATACAGTTAAAGGAGTCGCGTGAAAGCTTATTTAAAACTTCTTTGAGCATACAAAGTAATGAAAAAAGTTGTAACCATTTTTAACTAATCAATCGATAACTATTTTTCAAAGAGTTTAATAATCGCTGTTAACGCTGAAAATGTTCATCATTTATTCATCGTTCGATCGCTTTGCATATGTTATTAATAAAAACTTTATCAATTTTCTCTCGTTCTCTAAAGAGCTTAAAAGATTTTGCGTTGACTACCGGGAAAAAATATCTAATGCAGTTCATCACTTCAACTTATCTTTTTTATTATTATTAATGTTGTACATTAATTCGCTATATATTATATGCCATAGCGTTTACTTAATATTTTTTGATTTTCTCAAAGTGAAAGATTTTATCGGCAGGCCAAGATTGGCGTTACTACTACCCTGATAGTGAATGCTTCTGCCGTACGTTAAATAGCAATTACTAAGAAAGAAAAACGCCCTAAATAATTACAAAAAGATTTTATCCGAGAAAGAAAGTTTATCCTAAAGGTATCGTATTTATAAAATTCTCTTACGAAAAAATTCTCGTCGAAGAAAAGTTGTAATTATGCAAAAATGCATTGCATGCGGCGATATATCAAACGAACGGATAAATTTAACACATCCAGCATTAAGGCTATAAAGAATTGCTTAAGCAAGTGCTCGTTTTCTGCACACTTTTTATTCCACTCGTCCTTTTTATTCTTTTTTTTTTTTATTTTTGCTGCTCTTCCTCGTTTCAAGTCAAAGCATTTTTACATTGATTACTCGACATTTCAAAATGTTTTACTTGAGAAATTATTAGTGCAAATATATATGTTTTTTTCTTTAATCAGCAAGGCGGTTGCTTTTTAAGCAGCAAAACGCTTCAATTGCTTTTCATAACAACGACGCGCGCGAACTATTCAGCTTATAAATGTTTGTAAGGCATGGAAATAGGCATTGAAAAGGCCGTAAACAGTACATACCGTATACGTGCTAAAGCCACTTGCGGACTGTCCGTCTGTGTAGGTGTTGACTTAACATTCATACCTGAGGTTACGAGACAGTCGAGATTCAAATATCTACTAAGTCTAAGGTTTATACCCTAACCTATAATTAGTAAAAATTTAACAGTTACAATACTAAATTTTAATAATTGCGTAACATGTTCAGAAAATATGATTACGCTTATGTAATATGTTAAGCTTATAAGTTGCTTGATAATTAAAATGAGAATAGGCTTACGGTTATTGCCGAAGGATCATTTAAAAAAATTGTAGTGTAAAAGTGTATAAGTGGCCACGAAACGCATTCATCGAAGAAGGAAAATAACCGAAAGTTGGAAATTCAAAGATTCGATATAAACCGATTTTCATTCTTTTTGTTCGCTTATTTTTATTTATTTACTTAATTGTCTGTTTTTTTTTTTTTTTTTTTTTTTTTTTTTTTTTTTTTTTTTTTTTTTTTTTTTTTTTTTTTTTTTTTTTTTTTTTTTTGCGTTTTTTATTAAAAAATTATGTACTTATTTTTCTTTTATTTTAGATAGGATGGTAACGTCATGTTTGACTTAATCGTCATCAATAATATTTATACCCTAACGGTTTTTCTTCGTAAGGTCCTATAGCTTTGCGGGTAGGGAGAAGTAGGTGTACGTAGATGAAACAGCTGACTTGAAAGTAAAAAAATTAAAGGAAAATAGTATGAGGAACGACTTGATAGCATACCGCTGTTTTCAATCTTTGGTTGACTACTACTTTCACTACAGGGCACCGCGTCACTGTGACGGTTACTTTACATTTACATTACAAAAGGTTGTATAGTAAAGTGTTCTTAAGAAGGAGTATTCTTCTTCTTTTTTTTTTTTTAATTGAGAAATTTTATTTTATGAGTTTTCTTCGCAACTTTCTATCAAATATTTGATTTGTTATATGAAACTTAAGAACGAGTATGTTTATTGAGTCCTGTAACTTTACCATGAGGAGGATTGAAAACATATTGGACTTTATCGATTTAAAATGCGGACTTTCTGAATTCTTTATTTGTTTGTTTGTAATACTCAGCAGAGGACCTCTCAGTTATATAAGTTAGGAAACACTTTGAGATTCTTACTTGTATGATAAGGAAAAATAAATCAAAAGTCTTAATATGTCTATAAATATTCAAACGGCGTGATTAGTGAAATCAACTAACCATAGGTTAGGTTTTTAATATAAATCCAGTTTTTTTGTTTAATAGATTTTTTAAGTCAAATTCAGAAATTCAATAAAACGTAGTAAAGATTCTTCTACACTTCGAAAAATCTCATATCAATTGAAAGTAAAATATAAATACGTCGATCGATGTATTGTGGGACAGGCGCAAGGAAACTTCTTGCACATAGTCTCTTTCAAGTGTAACACAATCAGTCGTAAGCAGATAAACGAAATAATGTGAAATTTTTACCGGCGTCACTTGAGAACGTATCCTTTCTAATAATAAGGAGAATTTCATATTACCGACGACGTTTATAATGAAGGTCCCGGGACTTATTGATCGATTATATTAAATATAGCTTTCCCCTTCCCTATTAGAGTTGACAGATATTATTCAGTCTCGGCGTTTATTGACTGATGTGTGAAATGTAACTTTTCAATTCCGGGACTTATTGATCGATGAGTTAAATGTAATTTTCTTATTCCCTATTAGAGATGACTTATATTATTCAGTCCTCTAACTTGTTGCCCGATATACTAAATATAACTCTCGTCAAATTACCAACAATTTGTTTCCAAATTGTGCAAAAACATGTAATATACGATACAAATAACAATCAAATATCGTACGTAAGCTAGTAACGGATATTAAGAGAGTCAGCTTAAGCTGAACAAAACATTCCCATCATAGTTAATTGACTGAAGAGCCGAGAAATAAGAAAAGAGAGGTTTTTGCAAGTATTGAAGCGGCCGGCAATCATTCAAAATTACCCTCTAGATGTAATTAAGGATTAGTATAAGAGTGACAACAGACAATCAGGACCTAAATTAATAAATTGGATTAGAAACGACTATACATAAAAAAGTTTTCTATTCTAAAACCTCCTAGGGACATCCCTTGATTTTGGAGTGATCGATTCGTTTCATAGCATCATTAATAGAGAAGTGTTTTCCCTAACAGCAGCTCAACATTAACGTATACATGTTAACCTATACTCTTATACCGAGTATTACAAATGCTGTGTTTGCAAAGGATTCCTCCACGAATCTTATTTTAATTTTTCAATTCTTTTTTTCATTTTTTTTTCTCTCGTACTGTAGGTTTCCATATTGCTCGCTTTATATACACGACCGTTTGTGTGTTCAGTATTTTATTCAGTATTTTACACCATACTTGGTGGCAAATTCTTTTTCCTATAACATACACAGATAAACACGTAAAATGCAAGCACATACACATTGTGAACGTATATAAATGCATATATATATGTAAATATATTGATGGTATACTTGTGGTTGTGCCATTTTTATTTTTCTTCTTGTTTTTACTATATTTTTATACATAAAAATATACCCATATATATATTTACATATATATATACTATATATATATATATATATATATATATATATATATATATATATATATATATATGTAACACTAAATGGTCTAAAACTCATTCGAAAGCTCAACAAAGTTATATCAATTGTATGTATATGAAGATGAGACCGACCAACACTTGTTCTTTGGCTTTAAGTTTACAGACTGCAGCCTACCAAGCTTGTATGATTTAAATAGATGCATATATCCGTGCAGACAAGCATACATATGAACAGAATTACCATTCTACTGTACTGTGTAACATTATCGTCATCGTCACCAGTACCAGTACCATCACCACCACCATCACCATCGCCATCACCATCACCATCGCCACTGCCACCGTCGTAATCATCATCAGCATCATTGACGACCGTGGAAGCTTAAAGAAGCAACTGTTGTACTTTTTGTAATGGCGTGACACATATATAAACTCTGTGTATTTTATATATATTTGAGTACTTTTGTATGTGTATGTGTGTATGTGTGTATGTGTGTATGTGTGTATGTGTGTTTGTGTGTTTGTTTGTGTCTGTATATGTGTCTGTTCATATGTATATTTATTGTGCTTTTTGTCGTTTTTGTCGTTTTCATTCTGTGCTTTTCTCTCTTTACGGTCTTTTTACATCTCTTTTTTTTTTTTTTTTTATATAATTCTGCTTTAGTTTGGTTTACAGTCTACGGTTTGGGTTATATTTGTTTCAGGGTATATATGTTTGTTTGTATGTGCGTGTATGTGCGCATCCGTATGTTCTCTATGGTTCTGTCTGTTTGTCCGTCCGTTCGTCCGTCTGTCCGTCTGCATTTGAGTGGTGCTGTGCTCATTATCAAAAGTAGTTTTTACTCCGTGTATTTTTTATTATTAATTTGCTGCTGTTGTTTTCTTTTGAGCTTCCATCATATATATGTGTATATATATATATATATATATATATATATATATATAT
>KK502402.1:3827582-3852582 GCA_000688735.1 Glossina austeni
ATATATATATATATATATATATATATATATATATATATATATATAGAAATGCATACACAAACGCCATATAAGTAACGGGTTTGTGTTTTGTTTTACACAAATTAATTGTTTGTGCATTTAATATAATCACGGTAAACATGTTGAACTCAGTGTCTCTCCTTGCATAGTTAGTTGTCTGCAAAGAGACATATTTACTTATATATGTATATGCATTTGTAAATACCGTGAACATAATTCAATTCTCTATGGGCCAACCAGAAAATGTATTACAGTCTCAAATGGTAGTTTATTCACAGTTAAATGAATCCCGTATCGTTTTGCTTTTGGTTCTTATTGTTGTTGCTATTATTTTATGTCTATGTATTATACTTAGTATTTGTTTGGGGATTGGTAAGTTGTTATGTTTCTCTCTAATCAGGTACACGATCAATGATCGATCTTTTATTTATTTTTCCTTCTCCCTTACGTCTCCGCAATCGCACAGTGTGTTATGCTAGGATGGTTTATAATATTAGTAAAATCGTTAGTATTGCGCCAATAAACATGTGAACAAACATGAATTTCTACACGAGCTTTTTTGTTTTCCTTTTTTTTTTTTAAATTTATTTATTTTTCGTTTGCTCGAATATCTCGTCGTTCGTAGAAGCGGGAAAGAAGAGTAGCGTTAAACTTAAAGTTACTCTTACCTATAATACAATAAGCAACAAATCGCAGTTATATATGTATATACATACATATATATATATATACATACATACATACATATATATATATATATATAGAAAAGTAGTGAAAGAGAGAAGGAGAAAGAGACAAGGATAAGGAGAAAGAGATAGGGAAAGAGAAAGGGAGAGACTGAGAGAGAGAGAGAGAGAGAGAGAGAAAGAGAGAGAGTGAAAGACACTGTACAGTATTAACAAAGCAGTGCAATCAATATGTTAAGTAGATGAGACTTGTTTAAGCGATTACAAAACGACGATATCATAATCATTATCATCATAATTATCATCTTATTTATTGTAGTCATTGTTGTCGTCATTACTATCATCGTCATCGTCAGTATTTGTATAATAAGTTGGATTTGAGTTCGTCGAGTAGTTTGCTTTTAAAACGGAAGCTACTTGTTTACTTAAATGCATGAACGTTTGCATTGAACAAGTAATTAATTTTTGCATTTTGAACTTATAAAAATGTGTAGGGGCACATTTATACATATACATATAAGAAAAGTCAGTAGCGTAGTTTTATAAAAGGCAAAGTGTATTTATTATTATTATTATTATTATTATTATTATTATACCCATCACCGAAGAATAAGTGGTGTGTTCATTTTGTCAAAACGTTTGCAACGCTCAGAAGAAAATATCAGCGACCCCATTAAGTATAGATATTCTTGATCAGCATCAAATTCTAAATCGATGTAAGCATGTCCGTCTGTGAGTCTGTATAATTTCGGTTATAAACATTCTCCTGGCCGCAACAATGAAGCTATCGACTTCAAACTTGAAAAAAATTTGAAATTGACCTAAACTTTTCAAAGAACACGCCTACAATGCCCACGTGCCTTTACGACAAAAACATGTATTTTGAAAATAGAAGAAATCAACTGCGCCACCTTCATATTATAGAGCATGAGAATTTTGTTCTCAGTCATGATCGAATATAATTTTTTTACTTGTTTTTATTAAAATGAATCAGTTTGATCCACCATTTTTTTTGTAAACGTCATAGATTCAAAAAGGAGGATTGGAAGCTGCTATTTGGCACATTTGGTTGCTGCCTATCCACATACTCGCTAACACTTTACAAGAAGTTGAGCAAACTATCGGCTTAGTGAAGCTGATTCCGTAAAACTGATCTTCACATATATAATCATATAATTGAAAAACGGTCCCGATTGGCTTACTAATACGCGCACAGTTAATACTCAAACTGCATGCATCTATATCTAGTTTTAGGCTGATCAACTTTTGTTAACGAAATATTGCTATTTAACGAAAATCGTATTTCCTCATATTCCTCTCATTTCTTAGCTATAGCTGTAATTAGATGTTTTATAAATATATTAGGGGGACCCATAACTAATCAATTATTTTGCATTCATAGACAAAATGTCTTTTTTCAAATGACATTTTCATTTTTTAATCGTTTATCGTAATCACCGTCGTTTGCGATGACTTGTTGCCATCGTGCCTGCAACAGTTCAGCCCCCCCTTGAAAAAGTGGGGTGGGCGTGACTTAAAATATAACTCAAGGTGTAATCAAGGTTTGAACATCGGATAAGAAATTCAAATTTTTATTTCGTAACGAATGCTCCAGTGACTTGAACAGGTGATAGTCGGATGGTGCTAGGTTTGGGGAGTATGGAGGGTGCGGTAGAAGTTCCCAGCCTAACTGCTTAATTTTCTCTTGAGTAATCTTCGCTGCATGAGGACGGGCATTATCTTGTTGGAGTATCACACGTTTTCTGTTCACTAAAGCTGGTCGTTTTTCTATGAGTGCGGACTGTAATCGTTGTAATTGCTGACAATACAGGTCAGCCGTAACTGTCGCCCCAGGTTTCAATAATTCGTAATGCACTATACCGGAACAATCCCACCAAATACCCAATAACACCTTCCTCAGGGATAGGGTTGGTTTAGGGGTTGGAAGAGGTCTCCCGTTTGCAGCCAACCATCGTTTCGATCGCTTTATATTATCATAAAGGATCCATTTTTCATCTCCAGTTACGATCCTAGACAAAAATGGATCTCTGCTTAGTCTGGTGAGCATGGAATTACAAATTGTTCGCCGAAGATCGTTATTGACCTCAGACAACAAGTGTCGAATCCAGTTACCTTGTGTATGTACTTTGCCGATTTTTTTTAAATGCCTTTGTACGGTGGACCAGGTAGACCCAAGGCTTCTTGATAGTTCCTGTATAGATAACCTTGGATCGGACTCCACTAGAGATTTTAAGGCGTCGTTATCGAATTGACCTGGGCGTCCAGTTCGATGCTTATCTGACAGGTCATAATCACTTGCAGCAAATCTTCTGAACCAACGTTCACACCCATTTGTTGACCTTCAACACATCTCCATATATGTGGCAAATTTTGCTTGTTGTTTCCGTGGCACTTAAACCGGCGTTAAAATGGAAAAGTACACAATTACGAATATGGCTCTCAGAAGGTACAAAGTCCGCCATTTTATTACATGGCTACAAAAAGAATTTATATCGTTGGGAATAAATTACTAACAAACTGGTTGAAGAATAACACCAAAAAAAAGTATGCTTACACTTGTCTGGTATCTTGCGAAAATAATTGATTAGTTATGGGTCCCCCTAATATTTTATACTAGAGGCACGTATATCGCAACATATTTATTAATGGTGTTGCACGTAAACGACGTTCTATTGCGTTCTTTTGCGTAATCAATTTTTTCAATTTTTGCATTCGATAGCATTCTGTTTTAGTCTTTACGGAGGAACGTTTTCAGTTTCTGATCTTGGCAAGCAGTTTGATTTCATTAACCGTTCGTGTTAGTAAGTAGATGAGAACCATTTGCGGATCAAATATCAAACTAGTTTTGACGAATATTTGGGTAACAATTATTGGATTTATCTGAATGGAAATATGAAAAATTTGTCGATATTTTTTTGGAGGTTGTCTCCGTTTCTTTTATATAACTAACTATACGAACTCTGAAATACATTGAAATTTTTAACTGCGTCTTGGAACGATTTATTTGCTGTCCCGTTAATTTTGTACGATACCGATGATGGAAAATTGAGATTGAAACTCTGAAGAGAATGAAAATATTTATGCTAAAATGGAAAACAGGAGCGTTATGATCTTGCTTACACACAAAGGATCGTCCGCAATATTTAAATGGGCTCTCGTTGAAAGGGAAAAAAAAAAAAAAAAAAAAACAAAAAAAAACAACTTAACGTATTAAAGTAAATTGTGCTTTATTTTGGAACTTAAGCAACGTAGTTATGCTCTGAACAAAATATCATGCAAGTACACACACACACAGCTTTCAATATATTGCCGCATACGATGTCTCCAATTGTTAGTCACTTTGCTTGAGTTTTGGCTGCAAACGTCCGCCTCTACATGTTCCAAACTTTGTAGTTTGCCAGAATACGCTTCGATGGAACGGCAAAGCGAGAAAAACTGATGGCCGTTTAAATCACACAATCGCGGCGGCCTGAATGAGGAAGCAATTCTCTGACGAATAAACGACAGGCACCCAAAGCTGAGCTGCCACTTTGCTAAAATTATTCAATGATCGTGTGTGATGATTCAATCGTTCGAGGATCGTGGCTCACTATACAATCAAACTGCAAATTGTATCGGATGCACTTATACTTAGAAACTTACGAAAAACATATTAAAACTTGGCCCTTTTTTGCGATTTCACGTACGTACGTACGTACTTACGTATTTAAGGAGCACTTGTGGCTATGGAATCGTGCTCGCCAAATGCCAAATCACGCTTTTCCCTCTGTTTCACGAGAGAATCGAACACTTGATCGAATCTTATTTATTAGTATAATATAAACCATTGTATTGGATCATCTCATATCAAATATATTTGATCGCTAAAAAAGAGTTTGCTGCAAGATATTGATGATTGCAGTCTACATTAGAATTTGGCACATATATGTTAGCAATTGTTGTTGTTTAATTTTTGGGGATACTGAATATGCAAAGCGGATGTTAAACCATCTTTTATCGCTCTTGCCATGTCAACTGATCAAATCCTTCTTTTTCTTTGTTCTTTTTTCATATTTCATTATAAAATTGGCGTATTAAACCTTCGGTCTGGCTTCGTCAGACATTTTTTCCTTATATGCATATATATATATATATATATAGTGTAATGTTCAAAAACTTACCGTTTCAGGTAAGCGAAGGTTCGCTCATTGTGATCAGCAACCGGGAACTGTCTATATGAATAATATTATCTCATATCCCTGCCGTACAGGGTTTAAGTAACATTTACAAACAAACACACATAACTTTTAGTTAGAAATTTCGGCTAAAGCAATTTCGTTCAATGAATAATGATTAAGTTATTGATTATGAGATAGAGAAATAATAATTTTCACTTATTTCGGTGATAATTTATAACTTCAGTTTTCGTATGAGTTAAACAGGTGTCGATTAAGCCAACAACAACAACAACAACAACAACAACAACAACAAATAATTAACAATTTTTCTTTTAAAATCACTTTTATTATTACATCACTATGGCTGCCGTTGGTTTTGCGTAAGATTTTCATGCAAACTAAGAAAAAACAACAAAAACTGCTTATATACTAATAAATTTTTACTTTCACTTAAATCTACAAAACAATAACTTTTCACAACAACAATATGAAAATTTTAAATGCAACGTCATTAACCGCGTCATCATTATCATTATTATCATCATCAGCGGCCCCATTGTCATAGAAAGAGACGTGTCCTCACCAGACCTTTCGAAAGATCGTTTATTTTACACAAACTATATAGTCTCGACTTTCATTTCGTTTATTTATGCATGTATATATAGGTATACATATATATGTATTATATGTATATATGTATATATGTATATATATATATATATATATAGATTAAACAAAATGCTTTAGATTAGTTAAATAATTTGTAAAAAATTTATTTCAATTCCTAAATCGTGTTGACTAAATGTTTGGCCCCAAGGGCTTTTTTATATACATTTTTAAATGTGATATATGTGCACAAAAACACAAACATACATTGATAGATGCATAGTTACCGACTTACTTACCTGCTCGCCTGGATGCATAGCATAAGCATATAAATGCTTTTGCTTTAATAGTTAGCATAACTATTACTTGACTAACTTAAATATATGGTAACACATGTAGATAAAGTGGCAGCAATGATCACAACAGCAATACGAATAATAATGACAACAGCAACAACAATAAAAGTTAAACCATAATATCAAAAAAGTTTTAATCACCGAAAAAGTATAAAAACTATTTTGTTGTTTTTTTACGTATTTCGTTTTTCGTTTTTCGTTTTTCGTTTTTCATTTTTTTTTTTTTTTTTTTTTTTTTTTTGGTTTTTTTCTATGCGATTTATATTTTGGAAAACTATTGATGTTATAAATATAGCGGTGAGATGTTGTTGCTATTGCTGTTGCTATTGCTATTGCTGTTACTGTTAATATTACTATTGCGGTGGTTAATACACAGGCTTGTTTAACCATGATAGAGTTTAAAGCGCGTAGCAACACAAAATCGCCGCAATATTAGGCAGGTAGTAATTTGTGTATATATGTGTGACATAATCTTATGAGCGCGGCAATCGCTGTAACATTCAATAAAGCTGCTGTAACTGCTAAAGCGAAATAGTAACTGAACTAACAAAAGATATATATATACATATGTATATATATATATATATGTAAACTAACTTGTATTACACACTTCAGATATACATACAGAATCAGCTATATACATATATATATATATATATATGCATATATATATACATTCACATCACCATTGGTGGCAATTATATATATTTTGCTGCTTGCATTTTTTGCGATTTTTGCTTGATTTGTTCACCTTAAAGTAACACTTTGCGGAGCGGGGGAGGGAGTGTTGCATACAAAGTTTGGCTTATTATAACAAACTTCATGTAGACATATACATATAAGTTCACTGAACTACCTCGCTTGAATTTTGGATCTTTCGTTGCTGTATCGGTACGTGTGGCAGTGTGGCGGTGTGTATGTGTGTGTGTGTGTGGATGTGTATGTGTGTGTGTGTGTAAAAATAATAGATTGTTGCGTTCAACTTTTAACTTTAGTAAAGCGATTGAATAATAAAGACAACAACAAGTCAACAAGAGCAGCAACAACAGCAGCAACAACAATAACAGTTAAAAAGACAAAAAAAAAAACAAAAAAACAAAAATAATGTAAATAAATAAAAGAAAAATCAAGACTTTTACGGTCTCTATGTAATATGAGCTGTCGTTTATTTGCTCCGTTATACTTATACTTATGTAACGAGTTACATTTTATTTTTAGGCAACTTTTATTAACCACCATACGAGGTTGATGATGACAATTTGTTTTTGCTGCATGAAAACAAATCAATTTGTTTGTTAGTCTTTCCCATATTTCCATTTTATTTCATTTATGGTTTTATTAAGTGTCAACATTTTATTATGACAGTCTGTTGTCTTGAAAATTATGAATATGTTGTTTATTGGGTGTTCTTGTTGTTTTGTGGTTACTAATATTATATATATACATATATATGTGTGTGTGTGTGCTTAAGATGGCTTTTCATTCGTATTAGAAACTATGAAAATTGTGTCAACGATTTGGTTTTGTTACTAACATGATAACAGATTTTCAAGTTGTCAGTTAATTATATAGCGTGTGAATGATCGTAATTAATTCATTTTTTTTTTTTCTTTCTTTCTTTCTTTCTTTCTTTCTTTCTTTTATCTAACTTCATTACAAACTTGTTTACTGATTTAATTTATATTATCTTATTTACAATTTATTTATTTATTTATTTATTTATTTTTTTTTTTTTATCAGTTTACTTAACATCTGACTGACTATCCATGTATAATATACGTTATGTACTTACTTATATAGTTATATGCGCCTATATACTTAATTGCTTATTTGCTTGTTCGCTTATTTATCTGAAGCTATTCATTAAGAGTGCGCCTTATCGAACTCCGTTTAGACTCTTTGGTCAAGCAAGTGGTATGTTGCGCGTTCTTTCTGTAGTCGTCGTCCTATTGAGAACCATGAGAAAGGGAAAAACATAGCGAAAATAATATCGAGACAAGCACAGGCAAAAAATCGGCGGCAGTGCGACTGCGTGATCAATTTGGTTTGGATTGCGTTTTGCTTAAAAGCTTCGGGGAATTCGAGAAGAGAGCTAAAAAGAGCTAAAAGCAGTACTGACCGCTAGGGATGATTTTATCATTTTGAGTTCCGTGCAGTTGTTTCGTTCTTCTCATTTTCGAGTAGAAAAGCTTAAGGCTATTCGATGATAGCGCTAGAAACTGAGTACAAAAATTGACTTAAAAGCGACAAAATAAGCTCATCACACAACAACTTTCAATACATTTCATTGCTTACACCTTTCTTTCAAAGTGAATTTTTGTTCAGTTGTGCGCTTACCAAAATGATTAGAACGACTCTAAATTGATTGTATTGCCCGCAAGTTTGTGTGTTATTATAAATAATTTGGAGAATTTCGTTAAGTCGTCGCTCAAATGTCGTTACGCTGGCTGTTTAATGACTACAAGATCGATCCTATTCGTAGACTTATATGCTTATATACTTACATAATATGATGCTTATGTACATTTTTATATATCTGTACACTCGATAGCACTCTTAAATATATATATATACAATATTAATATACATACTTATACACTTGTACTTAAAACCTATGTTTCCATATATTCATATATTTGTATAGTCATCTACTTACGCACCACAACTATTTTTCTCGTATGTGACTATAAATGCGTCATTCAATAAGTCGCCTGTCAGAGACGTATATGGCGTCACTATTGACGGACCCATAAGATTTCTCGATAGCCTTTCTTTATTATATATATCCGTGTTTATATTTTTGGGTGAACTTAATTGGATCAACATCAACGTATATATATAATTATTCATTTAAAGACTTAGATTGATGTTTAACGATTTACTTAATTAATTGATTAAATATTTTTGATTTTTATTTATTAATTCACGCATTTATTGATTTACTTACATATTAATTAAGTCAGTAATTAATGAATTCTCTTAACACATTGCCGACCGCTCGGGGAAATCTCCCCATTTTTTAAAATGTCGGTGCACGACCGATCGGGGAAAACTCCCCGTTTGACAATTTATATGTATGATGCCCGCTTCTCTTCGTTGATCCCTATAGCGAGAATAGATTATAAAAAATTTTTACTCAAAATTGCAATACAACTAATAGAGGAAAAAGAAACGCAAAATCTGGACAACATGGAAGAAGAACCTTCAATGACAATGAAAGTAAGGAAAGAACAAAACAATCGCCCAGAATTGATCCATCAGCAGATAGACTTTCGATGGATATGCATAAACATATACTTATTCAAATTGTTACTGGCGGCACGAGAAAATATCCCCACAGACAATTCTATTAACACTATTTTACTATTTTATTTCTTTCAATGTTTATAAACACGTAATTGCTGTTTACATATATTTGAGAGCTTAGTTAGTAGCTAGTTATCATACGTAAAAAATGCCCGATGGGTAGCATATATTGAGGTGCAATTTGTGCGGTCGGCAATGTGTTAAGCAATTTTTTATGTTTTTTTTTTTTATTATTTCCATACTTACAGCCATTTTTTTTGAGCAGGATCTCAACGTCGTCCCAAGTCATAAGGTATTCTTTGTTCATGATTCTCGTGACTTAGCAATCGCGTTTTATAAAAGAGCAAGTAATAATAATATTGAAGTGTTTCGCTCGGACTGTTGCGCCGGAATGCTAAAGCACAAAAATTGTGATAAGAAAACGAATTGTTTCTCTTCTTTTCTTACAATTGATGATCAGTCACAACGTCGAAATGCGGCTGTTACTGATTTCATTTATTTATTTTGCTATTTACTACATTAGCTGAGCTCTCGAGGAGATCATCACTGTATGGCCGCATAAGTAAAACATTTGACAAATTTTTAAAAAAAATAATCAAACTTTGGCAAATTTAAACTAATTTCTCTTTTTTGGTGAAAGTAGCGAATACATCTTTAATTGATATCAGGCGGTTACGTTACGTAAATTACGTTACAGTATTAGTTTTCACAATTACAAAAATTTAAATGCGATTGTATGGGCAATGTTGTTAGACATGCGGCGAAGACGTCAACTCGCTGGAAATATGAAAACCTTTACATAAAAATGAGAAATCGAATCTTTTAAACTAACATCGGAACGCTTCCAGGCGGCTTGTCCGCATAATTAATAAAATATGTTTTTTAGGTTGGACGTTTTTTTTTTGATATTCGACTCTTATTATTAATTAAAGTGTTGCGTCATCTCCCCACACAGAAGAATTTTTGTTAATCGGACAACAAGAATGACAAAATCAGCATTCAAACGCGTTGGGCGTTAGAGTTTAGTTCGATGAAAATTACTTTTGACTTTTACCTTCAATACCGCTAAAGACAAGAAGAAATTTGGATTCATCTAAAAAAAAAAATATGATCGTGTGGATGTGACACATATTATACTTTTTAGCTTACCGTAACTATGATAAACTTGTTATAGAAATACCAAAATACACATAAAGCGTTCGATTTTCAAAATCAATCAATCAATCAATCAAACAAAATAGTTGTAATAAGAAAAGCATAGGGTTCAAAATAATTATGTGAAATTTCCTATTTTTCATGGACGGACCTGGGTAAATACGTTCAGAAACGTAGACCCATTAAAGATATATTTCACTTGGGCGCGGGCGGAGAAAGAAGTAGGTGTAGGAAAAAATAAGGCATTATATGGGAAGCGGTCGAAAAAGCGTTCAGATCCGAATCGTCTTCAATAGCATTCGTCCTGGGGCCAAAGCACGCCCCAGATACCAGATTTCATCAAAATATCGCAAAAATCCTGACTAATGGGTTGAGCAAGAGCAAAAGAATGAAAGACGCACAGAAGCACAGCCGAACAGACAAACTTACCGATATAATAAAAAGTGAGCCTACCTTAAGCACTTCTGAGTGTGGCGTATATTCGCACAAATTTATTACATCTTTGTACCTCAAGTTTGTTAGAATTTAATGGAAGCAAAAAATGTAGATCATAGACGCATTATTTTTTAATCAATAATTTTGAAATGTCGAAAGTTTTCATTTTTCAAGAGCACTTTTGATCTTTGAAAGATTCGAAATGTAGCTTAAAACGATTTATCTTTGTGTCGGTCCGCAGTTTCACTAAATTAATTATTCCATATGGTTGAGCAGAAGAAGAGAAAGTTAGGAAAAATTCATTAACTATTTTGTTGTGCAATTTTTAAGAACATATTGTCTGCACCTGTCTGCACGAAATCTAGATCAAGGAAGAGATTTTAATAAGAGTTTTTTTAAAAGCAATAATACACATAAAGAAGCAAAAAAATTAATTGATCGGACGGATTCGCGTCACCGCATTAATTTCACAGGTTTTGATCTAAATAGTAAATGACTTTAGTTCGAAAAATTTGAAAACAATCGAAACAAATCGTGTGTTAAAGGTAAAGCGTGAATAAATTTCGTTTCAAAATTTCTATACTTGAAGTTTTATTTATTTGCATAAATTTTAAAATAATTTTGTTGCAATTTTTTTAAGGTCTTTCATATATTCTGTCAGTTTGACATGAAAATTGTACATTTGTTAACTTAAGTTATGCGGTCATGAATTCATGCGCCAATAATTACCAACATATATATATTTACATATTTATGCGCTTGTTTCCTTGTATACGTGTATAATAGTGTATATGTGCGTGCATGTATGTGTGTGTGTGTGTGTTTGTGTGTGTGTCTGTGTTATAGTTTCGCAGCCTATTTGCCAGTTACTGTTTGATGATTAAGAACTTAACTTGTTTTGACATTATACATACTTAAGCATATATAACATATATGCAAAAAATAGGCAAAATAGCTTGAGGCTTTACGTAGAAAAAATGGCAATAAGGTCACTAAAGAATAAAGTGTAATGAAATAATAAAATATGTTAAATTTTAGCATTATTATATTTTTCGCTTCGACTACAAGTAAAGACAACTTTTTATTCTATGCAAGGAAATAGAAATTTTTTTCAATCTTTGCTAAATGCTAAAAAACACATACACACACACACACACATATATATATATATATATATAAGGATATTATGATATTCTGTTACCATTGCATCCTTTGTACGCATCGCCCTTTTCATACGGATCACTAATGCCAAGACTCGATATATTGTTTCGGAAGCTCCTTCCTTTACATTCTATAATATTGAGCGCAGGATCGATTTTGTCCATTTTTATGCAGGTGCTGCACGGCCACCCATAGAATATAAATGCAAACTATTATTTTTGTATCTGCTGTGGTTTATAAGCAACGAACAAAAAAAATTATTTTTTTGTTTTTGGAAACTAAGGTGATTTTAGGCTTGACCGATTTAGATCAATTTCCAACCTATACCAACCTACGTGAAGGAGCTTGCAATCTTTGTACGAAATTTGAAGTCGATTGCTGCATGTCTGCGATCAGAAGAATCTTTACGCAGGCAGGCAGATTTTGATGCTCATCGAGAGTATATATATATATATATATATTGTTTGTCGGGTCTTTGAGGCTTCGTTCTGGGCGTTGCAAATGTTTTGCCAAAATGAACATACCATTCCTTTCATACTTCAATGATGGATGTAAAAATAAAATAAAATAAAAATTACTGAAATAATTAACGCATTCGGTTAAAACTAAAAAAGCACTGAAATGATTTTCTTTGAAACAATAGCTGGGAAATCATGCGATTCTCTTACATTGCAAAGCCGGCAGTCTAATAAAATATGCTAAAGAAAACATTCTTCGTTATTAAAAAGAAAACAATCGACGAAAAAGGCTTATACACGCAGTACTTTTTCTATAAGTAAGCATTACTTGGTTTTCTTCTATCAATTTTCGCTTAAACTGAATTTTCCGTTAAGACAATTTCGCAATTTAAACGACAAATCAAATTTAAACATATATTGTATGGATGACCCTAATTATTCGACTAATATGCAAAATTAGTATGCGACACAAATAGTATCCAACAAGGTATCTGAATAATGTCAGCCATCTTACGACTTCGCCTCTGCGTATTTCTGAGTGTTCCCACTGTGTGCGTAATAGGAATGATCCGCCGACTTCTTCGACGATGGATATGCATGAACTTCATGGAGGTCATGCATTATTCATATGCGTAGAGGCGCAGTAAAGACTGATAGGGTGCTTTCAAATGTTGTTTGCTTCGCCTTCAAATATATTAAATGTTTGCAATAATTTTGATCAGCGATTTCTGCAGGGTTAAAAATGATAAAGAAGTGAAAAATACCAGCGCACATAACGGTTGAAGTCGATGCTTTTGACCTTCTTCTACATAAAATAACAGTTTCCCATTTAAATATTATATTATACGGATTTATTGACCGTACGTGAACGATAATCATGGGGCGATCAAAATTCATTGTTTTTGTTGTTTATTTGAAGAAATCTGCTGCCGAAGCCCACCAAACACGTTCAAAAGCTTATGGTGATGCTGCTGCTCGATCATATCCCAATTGTCGGATTTAGTTTCAACTTGCTTGACTTGAAAATGTCATTTTCAAGCCGCATAGAAGTGCGAAGATGGGTCGGTGAGTGTCGGTGGGTGTCGGTGGGTGGATCGTTGCCAAACTAATGTAAGTTCTTTCGACATGATATCGCCATTTTGCCAAAACTATTGTAAAATGTTGTGGAAAATTATTTAAATTATTTTTATTTACATACATTGTGCCCCATTTTCCTCAATAAATGAAAAAGTGATCAGAATTTTTGCAAACACCTAATACCTCCTGCAAATGGAAATGAAATGGTTAGTGAAGCCAGTAAGCATAAAGCCTCCGATTGCTTGAAAACTGTTATGCGGTAACTACTGTATCTATATGTATATGCTGTGCTTATATATATATATATGTATATTTTCTGGTCATAGATTAGTATATAAAACTCATCATCAAACGTATAAAACGATTGCAAGAGAGAAACAGCATGCTAAGCTTTAGGTAGCTGCAAATGACTTGTCTTTCAGTCTGCATTTCATAACATTTTCACAACAGTTGTCATGTGTAAATAAATGATAATTTCGTTATTGTTATTATTTCTTCTTTGTTTCAACTTTTTTGGCCCCTACCATTTACCACTAAAAGGGTGAATGAATAAATGAATGAATATCACATTTATTTATGCTTCGTCTGGTAATGTGAACTTGGCCTTACATTATGTGTCTTCATGTGTACATATGTTTGCGTACACTTCAGTTTGCATTTTCTATTGCTCCTATACATGTACATATTTGTATCTACTTTTATATTACTTTTAAAGTAAATAAACAAAAAAAATTGTTTTTTTTTTCTTTTTTATAATATATTACACGGTTTTTTGACCACAGGCAAGGCTGATGTTGCAATTCGCTTGGTTGACTTTTTTTGCATTTTCTTCATACCTATGCATATATAATTCAAAAGTTAACTTCGTAGCATTTCTACAATCACTCAATACGTACGGGATGATTTACTCTTCCGATTAAATATTATTTAGTTTTATTTTTTTTTGCTCGAGTTATCTGAACTTTATTGCTCTTTTTCCATGAGTTTTGTTAACTTGTTACTTGTGACATGGACTTATTTTGTCTTCAGTTTTCCCAATTTCGAAAAATTCAGCGCTTCATGCTTGGTTTGTTAAACTCAAACGAAATCATATCTCAAATCAATGCTGTAATGCTGTACACACTGTTGCAATTTACTTGAACACTTCAATATCGGAAGATATTCAATAAGCTTAACTGCTTTCTATATCGTATCGAGAGAATGGAAGAGACAGAACAGTGACCGAACAATGGTGTGGGAAGATCGTAAATGCACACGAGTGCAACTCTAGTTTATTAATGCAAGTTTGCGATAGATTACGATATGCTTTCAGTCGGAGCGAATAACTAAATTGATTTGATCATATCATGATTTCGAATATAACTATAAATGTAATAAAATTTTGAAAATAGGTTTTCGTTTTAATAGACTCTTAGAACCCCTTTAGTACATCAGGGAATTCATGGTACTACCAGAGCTTTTGTGCTCTTTTACTCTTGCACTTGTATAACGTGCTTCTAACCTTAATTTCTCTTTGTAGACAAATCAGAAACAGTAAGCATTTCAAATAAGTTCATAGTGTATCGTTCGATATCTTTTCTGTCCCCTTCATAGAAGTAACAGAACAGTGAAATGTTTCTCTTGTCAATTAAAGCTGCCTTCTTCACCTTTCATTCGTTCGATAGGGACTGCGCTGCCAACAGACGATACCATGTAAAGCGCTTTTCTAATAAAGAAAATAACTGCGAAAGCAAATATTGCTTTTATATGCCCACCATAAGAAAGACACAATTATTTCTATACGTTCTCCACACATAGAGTCCACATCGCAATATCGTTAAGTGTAGAAAGCTACGCCCATATAATGTATGTCTCGCTTTCATTGTTCATTCTTTGGAAAAAAAAAAAGAAAGATTTCTTTAAAATTCATTTCGTTTACGTTAAATGGGCTGTTCCAGAGTTGCGGTTCATGGGCTGTTTCAGAGTTGCCAGAAACTTAATAATGCTCGCCTTATGATTAAGTTCTCACCTTAGCATTCGTGCTTTTAATTTATACGTATTACGTTTAAGTCTTCAATTTTTACCTTACCAAAATCCGCATAGGCGGCCCATTGTACGTACATGTTTTTTACACTTTTAACGTCAATACGTTGAAAGTGAAGAACAATGTCTGCCTTAATGCGAATGGCCAGTCGTTGACTTATATGCTATTAGTGATGTTTCTTGTGTGTTTTTTCATTTACGCAAAATTTCTCTATTCTAAGCAGATTTTTTCTAATACGTCCGCCAGCTTGAGGGAAAATGAATATTTTTAATATATCACATGAGTCGTTAAGTTCACTGCGTGACGCTGCCACTATCCACGAATCCTTATCGTTTTTACATAAAATGAATGAACTTTCCAACAAAACGTGTCAAAAGTTGATGACGTTCCACTCATTAGTTTACAAGTCATGGTTGCTATGGTGCCTCACTACCTTTTGTAATTTTGGAAAAAAAAAAAAAACGTTTGAATTTCATGGGTTGATAAAGCATCGCTTTGTAACGGTTAAAATTCCTGTTCAAATTCATTATTGAAAAAAAAATTAAAAAGTGTTTGTCGATGGTTTGCTGATTCTCACAACAACAAGTTGTAAGCAAGCAAGCAAGCCGATGATGCTGAACGCTCTGGTCGCCCGAACTCGGCAGTTGTTCAGGCGAACATAAAAAAAAAACGTCCCCAAATTGGTTTCAGATCGCAAGATAGCTGGGATAACAATGCGGTCTATTTGCCTATTCTGCATAAGCATTCTGCATTTTTCCATGAGGAAGCTGCGTTCGATGTGTGTATCGAATTTGCTAACTTTTGGCAGCAAGTTACTAACGCGGAGCAATGTATGGCGCTGTTTAGGCACAATTAAAAGGATATTTTCATGCGATCTGTGACCGGCAGACCGGCAGTCAGCGCAGTAAACAGTAATCGGCAAAAGCTGTCCGAAACTATGACTTGCCGACTAAAAGTCGAAATGTCATGAGGTGTGGACATATTTCGTTTAAAGTTTAGTGCTATCTAAAAATGACTTGAGTTTGTGGGCGACAGTGGGCGCATTTATATGGCATGTTACGAACTTTTCGAATGACGTGTTGCATATACGTATGTGCGTATGTACATTGGGTAGATAAGAACTTTGTATTCAAAGCATTAAAAAAAAAAAAAAAAAAAAAAACTGAGAGTTCACACTTGACACATGATGTTAAAGCCGCCCCTTCAATCTTCAAATTGTTTAATTATTTTCATCAGTGAAGACGAGTATAATTAATATAATTAACAGAGTAAAATTTGTATGCTCTGAAATGAGCATAATTACGATAAGAAAAAAGAAAAAAGAGAAGAAACTTTGGCTTTGCAAACGAAACTCACTACCGTGATAAAAATCATGATTTAGAGGTGACTTTATGACAAAACCAAAAACTTATGATACTAAAAATTGTTAACAAAAAGACGAAACTTCGATATTCTTTACTACTGCTGTATGATGGGCGTGGCCGATTCTTTTTATATCTTTTTTGTTGTTAGTAACAGACACGGGTCCGTCGAGCGCTTTATCTAGTTTTTAAAAAATCTTTATTAATCCAGGTCCCAGAAGGAAAAAGCAATTACGGCTACGTATCTAATTTTTGACGGTTATACTCAAGTTCCATCTAAGTTGTAGCAGATATTGCTACAAAAAAAAAAAAAAAAAATTAAACCTAATTAAAAAAACTTGATCTGAGCCCGGAAATTTTGATAGTAAATGAAATCAAGATCTGACTTAGAATGCTTTTAATTCAATTTGGATTAAATTCTCAGTTAATATGAAATTTTTATAAAACAAAATTGCCCACAAAACATTAAAATGTAGAGAAATTCCGACTGTACGTCGTTCAGTGCATTTGCTTCAGTAACGCAGCAACTGTTCAACACATGCTCTTAAAGTGAATCAATCGCATTCAAGAAAAAAAATTTATTTATAGCATTTTTGGTTGAATTCCTAAAAGAGTAAATTAAACAATAATGGTGAGGGGGAGTTGGAAATACGACAGTTCGAAAATTTATTACCCGAGATCACATAATTTCATTATCGAATAATACCGATTAGTTGAAATAGATAAACGATATAAGTAAATATTTTCATTTTTACATATGCATGCACCCACACTTCGAAAAAACCTATAATGTAAAGTGAAGGCCGATCGATCTATTTATTATAAATACTTGGTTTATCATTTAAAACCTATAAATAATGTGTACACAGTTTAGAGATATTTATGTATATCGAGTATGTTAACGATGACCTATGCGTATGTGGATGGAATTGTGGTGAACGGTGGAGAACAGGGTGGGTGGAGGAGGAGGGGGGGGGGGGACTCAATATAGAAAAGAACAGAATTATTTTGATCCAGAATTCTCTCCTCCAAGATCGGTTCCTTTATTTCTAAACTATTTGGATTTGGATTTTACATGAAATATATTTCCAGTGCATCGAGAGTTAGCGTTACTTTCGTTCTCCTTCATTTGGTGCATATAATTTTCATTACAGTCGCCAAAGTCTAAACTGCAACCCTTGAGAAACCTATTTGCTGTTTAAATTTCTCGGCTTTGCTGTTTGACCTTTTTGGGCATTATTGAGCTGTTGCGGAAAGGTTGCGTTTTGCTTTACCATGCATGATATTGTGAAGTGTGGAGTTGACATTAATATGTTTTTTTTTTTCACTTATCTTAGTTTATAATTATTATACCAAGAACACCCCCCCCCCCCCCCCCCCCCCAAACAAACAAAAAAAAGAAAAAACAACTGATCAACGCATATTCGCTTTACTAAGGCCGACTATTGCCATTGCTTTATATGGTGTAAATCGGAAAGCGAAAGCAAAATAGTTTCGCTCAATAAAGTTTTACTTTTAGCGATACTTTCTGCGAGCATCACCCAGACTTTCAGTTGTTCAATCTAGGCATTTATTGAAATTTATTCCGCTGTTATCAAAAAAGGACATTTTCTCGCGATATTTCTCAAGGGATTTTTAAGAATAAAAATTTATTTCCCTAGAAAAAAATATCTCTAATAAACCTAAGTAACACATAGTTAAGTTGCTAAGAAGCGCTAAGAAGCGCTAAGAAGTCTAACGCTTCTTCCCCCCTTTCTCTCTCTCTCTCTCTCTCTCTCTCTCTCTCATGCGCGCCCCATATTTTTAACTAAATTCTTTCTAATCATAGTCATATTACATATTACATAAGAGATATTTTCTTAACGGTTGTTCACATATGAAAAAAAAATAGAATACGATTTCAATGAAAACAAAGCTAGCGTCACTTGAAAATAACTTTTACGAAATGGCAGTGTTACGATTGTCTACAATCTGTAAAATTAGTTTTTAAAATTTATATAATTATTTTTTCACATCCTTAGATAACGCAAAGGAAGAATGTCGCAAGTCTCAGGTTAAAGTAATCGCCTCTTTTCGCTCTCAAAACCCGTTGTCATATATTAAAGGATGAATTCATAGAATGATGAAAAGTTTCATCACTGAAACATTATGTCTTTCTCTTTTTCTCCTTCACTCTTTCTCTGTCTCTCTCCCTCTCTCCCTCTCTCTGTCTCTCTCTCTGAATCCACAACATTTTAATGCGGCCGATACTATGTTTCATGATAACAAAGCATGACCCGTTCCAAGCAAGACTTACTTATGCATACCAATTTTTTATGTATAATAATATTAAGGTTGCAGTTCGATTAACAAAGCGAGCTTTTAAATTATATGATCATATATGCCTTCGAAAAGCGACAACTTTTCAAATCGTTTTCAATCATTTATTTTCCGCAGTTAACATAATAAACTACGTCTACGATATTGCCGTTTCAAGTACTTGAGTATTTTTCGATAAGAGTGAAAATGATTTGATAACATTTCAGCCTATCATGTACCACTCTCAGGAATTCAAGACTATTATCCTAAATTGAAAATATAGAGATTTTAAAGAATTTTATGCTAATCGTGAAGCTCATCGCGGTGATTGGTTACTCACTTACATGCGTTATATAGAAGTTAGTAAACGCATTTTAATGAAGTGCAAAAAAGAAAAAAAAAAATAATTTCGAAAAATAATTTTATTAATTTAAAGAGACTCCTTTAAAAGAATCATTATTTTGTATTAACCGCATGCAAAAAGCAACCGAACGCTCAAATATATCAGATTTATCGTTTTGTTTGTATTTTACTGATAAGATAAATACACACGTTAACAGTAAATGGTTTAAATAATGGCAAACAGCAACAATAATAACAAAATACAAAATAACAAAACAAAAACGACGTTAGTAGCAAAAACTAACCAAGCAAATCTACTGTTGTGTGCTTAGCATTATATGCAAAGCGGTTTTAACTAAATAATAAATTATTATAATAATAATAATAATAATAATCAAAATAATCAAAATAATAATAATAATAATAATAATAATAATAATAATAGCAACAACAGCAAAACATAGCAGAGACAGCAACAGAAACAACAAACAGCAACAAATGTAAATAATTTGCCACAAATTAGAATTGCACTGAAAATCGGTTTTGTAATTACACTTTGCGCAGTTTGCCAGTATATATATATATATATATATATATATATATATATATAAATATATATATATATGTGTGTGTGCGTATGAATGCATTCATACAAAAAATAGCAAACACGCACACAATTAGTAAATTATGCATTTATGTTTAGATGTAGATGTATCCACCATGCTCACTTTATATGTGTGCGTGCATGTTTAAAAACACTAAATAAACTTAAAATGTACAGCAAGAGCAAACAACTCATCTCATTCATTTGTGCAGTACATGCATGCATGCATGCATGCATGCATGCATTTATTTATTATTCATCTCTCTCTCTCTCTCTCTCTTTCTCTATATATATATATATATATATATATATATATATATATTATATATGTGTTATGCATTGAAATATAAATATATATATATATATATATAACTATACCTATACCTATACCTATGTATGGCATTTGCAACAAAATATTGTATTTATATATCAATTCCTAATTTGTAATTATCCGTTGACTATTTATCATATTCGTAGTAGCAGCAGTGCAACACAAGCATCAACACCACTAGCAATGTAATAGCATTGATTAAAAATTGTCATAAAATGTGATGACAGTTTTTATATATAAAATATAACAAATAGTTTAACAACAACAACAACAAAATTGAAAATTATTTTTGATATTTTCATACAAAAAGTGTACTTGCATGCCTGAGTTAATTATTTGCTTACATTTCAATAAACGATTGAATGTTTTATAAAATGAATATCATAAAAAATATTATATATGTATGTGTTGTTAAAATTGGATGGACAATTCAATTTGTCATTCCATTTGTAAAGGTTAGATATATCTTCAAATATTAACATATATAAATAGAGATTTTGTCCGATTCAAAAATGTTCGCTTTTCAACTATTCAATTATTTTCATTCATTACCAATGAGCAGATTGCGGTTCTTTCCCGCTTCACGTAGTTTGTTTTCATTTTACACGGCGAAAACTTCTAAGCCTTATAGTAGACAGTTTGAAAAAACAAAAAAAAAACAAAAAACATATCACATAACGTAGAGAGATTTTTGCCACATTTGAAATTAATTTCATTTCAATCCAGAAGAGATCAAGTTCTTACGTCACAGTCAATTCGTCAAAGCGTCGTTTCTTCTGCAAGTTTACGAAAGAGTTTTACGGTAGAAATACATTCTTGGTCGAATCTTCCGGTACAATTGTTTCTTTTTTGCTTCGATATCCATTTGTAACGCATTTGTTTTTCTAAAAACAGAATTGAATCGATGGAAAATATATATTAATTGCATTGGATGAAGAAGTCAAAGGTAACGGGTCAATAACATTCTACTGCGGAGAGGCAAGTCCCTTTGTTCTTAGTTCGATTTGGCCGCTGATTTGGTTCACTGGTTCGTAGCTCGTAAGCATAGATTGTAAGTAAATTCATCAAAAAGTTTGATCTTCAGCTACCTAATGGTGGTCTCGCAGCTTGAGTTCCTTAAAGTTAAGTACAATTTTCACATTTTCATATCAATCTAAGCATTCAAAAACTTTTCGTTTATTACGTACCAAGATCGTTCAACAAGATATAACTTATATCAGATTCCTTGTACTTTACGATGTTATCAAAATAAATGCTGCCAATTAACGGACGATTCCCATCTGTTCACAATTTATCATCCGTTCGATAAAATTCATTTTTCTTTGTTCGCTAACCAATATACAGAAATCGTCTTTCACTATTTTATTAGTGGCTTCGTGAATGATTTTCCTATAAAGTATGCCATCCAGGTTTTTTGCAAGTTAACTACATTTTTATATCCAGATATCTGATTCTATGAATATATTCGAATTAACTGATGAACTGCATAATGTTTTCGTATCTAAACGATACAACGATACGATAGAACGATTACAAGGCGAGTTATGAGAATGTGTAAGAAACAGTGTTGGGAAAGATCCAAACCTATCAGTTATTTCCCTTTCTTATGAACTGAAGACTTTAGTTTCAAAAACATGCCATATGCCCGTCTAAATATATGAAACTTGGTAACAGAACTATTAAGGGAACGCGATAACTTACTAATGATTTCCTTTCCTTTCCTTTTCATCATATCATGGCATCATAGATATGTGGTTACGCATAACAATAGTAACAATAGTAATAATTTTAATGAAAATAAAAAAATTGAACGAAAGATTAAAAAATGTGATTAAGACGTCATAAAACTCAAGAAATATATTAAAAGAAATTATTGTTTGCGCCATTTCAAGGTTAAACTCAATCTTTGGAATGATTAACTGAATAAATCAGCCGTAGAAAGATGTATTTTACGAAGAAAAATGGATGGCAGGTGAACGTTACGTATACGAAAAATCATATAGAATATCAGATAACGACAATACTCGGACAATACTCTTATGTATAAACTAAACATTCGTTTATATATATAAAGCCGTATGCTAAGGAGATTGAAAACCACTACTGAAGACGACTGAAAACTATAGCTGTAGACGAGATATAAGAAATAGTGGAAAAATAAGTTAATGCATAACCAAGAGACTGCGTAACAAACATCCACCGACATTAGACCACATGGAAAATGAAACTTTGAACCAATAGTTAATCTTTAATTAATTAATTCTGAAAATTCCCCAAAAAAAGAGGTCGATTCTTAATTCCCATATGGAGTGAAGGAATATGCACAGGAAAGTAACAAAAACCATGTAAGAAAATTGATTTGAATTTTTGGTACCCATTGCCGTTTACGCCCCCCCCCACAAAAAAAAAACAAAAGAAGTAGAACAACAAAATTTTGGTGCTCTATAATATGGAGTGTGCGCAGCCGACTTCCTCTATTTTCAGGGCAAAAGTTTTCGTCGTAAATGTATGTGGACGTTATAGGCGTGTCCTTTGAAAAGTTTAGATGAATTCCACATTATTTTGCAAATTTGTAGACGATATCTTCATTTTCGCTAACGCGAGAGTGTTTAGCATAATTGCTACTAAGCTGCGAAAACAGACAGACGGACAGGTGGACATGGTTGGGAGCATTCCAAATTTAAAACTCGCCAAGAATTTGCATACTTTGTGGAGATTTTGACGCTTGTTTTTACTCGTTGTAAAGGTATTGAAATAACAATTAAATTTTTATACACTATAATATTGGGTAGGCGTGACCAATTTTTTACCCTTTTTTGCACAGACACTATAGCATTGCCCATAGAATACGCGATCAAATATTTATACATTTATTTGCAATAGTTCACGAGTACTGAGCAACAAACCCAATTTTTCATTTCGTTTGAAAAACAGAGGTGTTCTCAGTTTACGTGGTGTTGTGGGCGTGTGCTTCTAACCTTTTAGCCCACTTTCAACATCAATATTTTTTCCGAATTTGAAGTCGCTGGGCTGGTTTTTGCGGCGAATGTTTTCAACCGATATTACACAGACGGGCAGACGGACATGCTTATATCGATTTAGAATTTATGGGGTCCTTCTGAGTGTTGCAAACGTTTTGACAAAATGAGTATACCCCTCAACCTGCGGTGATGGGTATAATAAAAGATCCTATTGCGGTCACGGTCTGCAGTGAACAGACTATTAGAGATATTCCATCCATTAGGATGCATATATTTATGTATCGCAGTTCTTTGAGAAAAATGCAAATACGTTCAGGCAGATATTCCATATTATATATTCCAGATATTGTAATGGGTAACGATTGACAAAGCTAGACGGTAATGGAGAAATGGAGAAAACGAATGAAACTTGCGAAAAGTGCGTTTCGTAGGAGTGACGCAGCGTTCTATCAGCACCGATCTAAGCGTTAGTGAAGTAGACTAACATTTTCATTTAATGCAATCTCTTCATATATCATTCATATATGGCATACGAAAGTTTATATAACGATAGGAACAATACTTTGGAAGAAAGTGGAGGCATTATCCGTTTATTTTATAGCGACACCAAGGTATATATAAAAATATATTTCAAATATGAAAAGAAATTTTATATGCTTATGCAAGCAAAATCTATGACATTCGTTTTTTAAGTTATACTTCCTATAGTCAGTCAGTCAATGTATCTGCATGCAAATACTGCGTTTAATGTTAGAAGCATTTTTTCAAAATTTTTCGCAAACGCTTACTATGGAATTGCAAGTTAATTTATTGAATGTATTGTAAACGAAACAAGCGAATTAATATAACTCCAAAATCGGATAGTGCACATGAAAATATTTCATTCCGCTTAATCATTTTTCTATCTATTCTTCCTTGGACACACACACACACATTCATTTTGTTCCCATATTAATTATTTGTACCTTTTTAGGGTATTTGTTGAACATGTGCGTCTTCGTTATGGCGACATGTACGAGCCGGAGTGGTTGATTTTTTTTTTTATTTTTTTTTTTATTAATTTATTTCTATTTCTATATCGCCCTAGTTTATAAATTCAATCATAATATACAAAAAAGTATTCGTTTCTGTAATTTTGGAAGATTCGTTATTTTAAATAAAATATTTTATGTAGATAGTAATCAACTGAGGGGGATATCTCTTGATGTGATTGTGCTTGCAATTGCATTGCTGGCAATTTTAGTTTTCTCTATTATTACAATAAATCCGAATATTGCCTAATAGCGATGGGGAAACATCGAATAATTTACAGAATTTTTATACCCTACACCACTTGTAGTACAGGATATATTAGGTTTGTGCGAATGTAGGCAACACCCAAAGGGATAGATTCCACTTTTATCGAACGTACCGAACGATTCATAATCATTTTCTGAATTGATTGAATCTAAGATTGTCTGTCCTTGCGACATCTGTTTTCAATCTACAAATCGCAATTTTTAAGATATTTTGATAAAATTTGCTACACTGATGTGCTTTAACCCAAGGACGAGTGCTATCGAAAATGCTTTGGATCGATCAATTTTTTCATCCACTTCCCACGTAACGCCATATTTTTAAAAGT
>KK502402.1:3855082-3864934 GCA_000688735.1 Glossina austeni
CGATTCGTTATAAAATCAAACGCTCGACATCGAAAATCATTCTTAAATATGGCTATATTTGATCTCCGGTGGGTTCGCCCACCCACTTAGTGTTAATCTGATATCTAATAATCTTTTAAATTCATATATAAAGAGCAAACAGTGTTGGCACCAACAACATCGCCAACAACCTTCGATACCAAAAGAAGCGATTGAAGAAGCGAAGATTGAAGATAAAAAAAAAGTTTAACTATGCGATTCCGAGGAAAGCTTTCTAAAGTGATTTGTTTTTCTGATCTTTGAATTTTTAGAGGACTGTTTGTTATATTTGAAGCTTTCTAAGTGTGACATGCCCTTTTGTTGATGGACATAATAGATGTCTATAAAGCATTTACGCCGTAGGGTGTCAGAAAATAACAACAAAAAAGAAGTAAACAAAAAATGGAAAGAAATTATGCGAAAAAAGCAAAATTTGTTTTAACAAAATCCAAAAAAATAATTGTGTATTTTGCTTTTAAGTGTGTAAAATATAATGCAATAAGAAAAAAAAAAAAAAAAAAAGGTTACCAACCATTGCTAATTTATGCTGCTCTAAATGAGGGTTTTGCGTTTGTTTGACAACAACAATAGCAACAACTGTGCGGCAAATAAAATTTAACAGGCATTTATTACAAATTCATATCTACACAATACACATATACGTATGTGTGTGTGTGTGTATATATGTGCTTTTGTATATGAATGATTATGTATTTGCAGAGGGTTTTAAGCCATAATTTGTATGCATTTTTAACAACAATTAAATTAAAACAAAACAACGCAAACTCACAATAGAAAACTCGACTCTAAATGAAGGTATTTTGCAGTTTTTTTGTTACCGCTTTTTAGACTTCGCCTCTGCTTTTTTTGCGTTTTTACTGATTTTTTTCACTTGCATACCTTTTGTTTGGCTAGGCGTTCAAGTGCACATACACATCATAATAATAATAATAGCAAAAGAAATGGAGTGCAAAGAGGCCCCTTTTTCTTATAATTTTCCATTATCCACGTTGCTGCTGTTCGCTGTTATTTTTTACGATTTATTTTTTTTTTTCTTTTTGTTTTTAAATACTCACCTAAACTTGCATTGCCTTTCGGTTGGTTTAGTTGTTCTTTGAACGCATTCGTGCATTCAATCAGCATTATACTGTATTTAAGGGTTTTCAGGCTTTGTGTGGCGTTTTTTCGACTTGAAAAGCATTTAAGTGAAGAGTTACACTTTTATAAATAAAAATGATTTTCTTCTTCTTCAGGTGATCTTTGTATGGAAGTCACAGACTATGGTTAATAATGAATGAACAGTTTCACAACCATATTATTACGTTGCGAATATCATAGACAAACAAACATTTATTAAATAAATAGAGGCTTGAAAAGCTCGAAAGTTACGAATGAATATCGAACCAAAAATGAAAACTTCCCGATTCCACATAAATATATTAATCACTTGCACTTAATATATTTTTGACAGATAGTCAAAGCAAAAAATAACCGAACCGAGTGTGTCTTCGAAGTGCCCTAACTTCTGCGACCATACATTCTCGATCCTCAATTAACGTCTAATAATTATTAGAAAAAAAGGTCTCGTGATTATCTTTCATCGATTATTTTAACGAGAATTTATCGATTTTAGAAGTAATAGCAGCGAAATAGAAAATTCATACCAGTCCTAGTAGAGTTCTTACAGAAACTTCTTTCTCGTTTTAAAGCGAGTTTATCGCAATCCTTTGATCAACGCAAACCTTAGGCAAAACTATGTAAAATATGTTGATCCAATAAGTCTTGTAACATAGACCGTCTCATTGATTTCGTCTGGCTTTCGAAGAGAACTTTACTAAGCCCTTCTTTAACATTATCAGCGCTAATTATAAAATATATTTCCCACGAAGCTGACCGACTTTTCGTTTGCATTATTAACTCACGCATCAAACTCCAATAAACTTCTTGTTTCTATCTCAAAGACAAAGAAACCATCAATAGTTTTCGTCGTATTAAGCTCTTGCGCTTGCTAAACGAAATCTTTGAAAGGCTTATTAAAGAGTTATTATTAACAAATTAAACTAGTGAGCATTCCCTTCGCGCTTTCGCCTAACATGACTTTTTTTTTTTTTTTTTTTTTTTGTTTTTGCAACCACTACATTAGTGTGCAATTTGTTAACATATGAGAAAACCTTGAGCCATCATCCAAGATAAGATAAAGGGCGTTGGCTTAATAACCTCATGATGTATGGTGTTGACTATTAATTCATTGTGTTACTGTGTTAATGAATTTTCAATTAAAAATTTTCTTAATAGAAATCCCGAACTATTAAAGCTGCACTACTACTACTACAACAACTTTCATTCATTTTTTTTTTTTTTGCAGAATTCTTTTTCTTGTTTGCAAGGATTCATAATTTTCTCTTCACTTGTTTTTCATTTTTTTTCTAAATTCATTTGCCTGCATTTAGTGCCACTAAAATATTGCAAAACTGCGATTTTATGGTTGGCGGTTAAAATTGAATACACACATATATACATACAGTCCACGTCTTTTAGAATTAATATCGCACATATTTGCATTAATAGGTTTCGGTGCTAAGCCCTAGTGTCGCAAACAAACAAGGCATGGTCAAGATAATTTGAACATCAGACATACATACACACACATATATTTATTAATTGAATTTTCGGCCACCATTCGCATGTAGAATACATATATGCCTGTATGATTTATTATTTACAGGAACTTCTATTTGCAACCCTTTAATTCTCGTCCGCTTTTCCGCCAAATTTCTGCCAATTGGTGCTTATCGTTCCGTCAGTCAACAGCACCATGACGCAGATAACGCGTCTTTAATGTGTACTTTCTTTACAATTTGTTGCCTTAGAAAATCGACAAACCATCAAATGTGGTTTCCATGGCAAAAAAAAAGTGTCACAGAAACTGTGGGAAACTTGTTCTCATCATCTAAAATCAATTATAAAATAAATATATGCAATATTTATTAATAATAATTATATAATAAATTGAGAGTCAATGTCTGTAATCGAAATGTGTTTGTTTTCTTTTTGTAGACCTTTGCAGGGAATCTAAGTTTCTTGGTAATTTTATTGAAATCGCTTCAGTTGTTGTTGTAATATTTCTTTTGCTTGATTATCACTTCAATCCAATGGCAATTCTGCGGAAATGATTGGTTAACATTCTTCAGTGATGATGAGTGATTAAACAATTCTATGCAGATACCAAAGAAATAATTCAAAATAATTCATTTTCTACATAAGTCGTTGTAGATAAGAAGAAAAATAATATTTGCTTTAGGTCGACTTTTGACTACTATATCCGTCTAATGTAAGGTAAATACATATATATGAGAATTATATCACTTTTCTGCATTCGGCAAAATTATAATCGCTTTTCCGTACGGAAATTGTATGTAATTTCAGATTCAATGCTTGTTATAATTCGTGGAATTTTTATTTATTAAAAAAATTTCATCTCTAATGACTGTTTCGGTTGTTAGCTTTTACATCAAAGCGTTCGCAGAATGGTTCTCACGCCTATTTGCAAAAATGGTTACGCACGAAGGTGAAGTTAGTGAGTGTGTGTACCACATTTGACGTATTCGTCTCAGTTGTAGTAAATTTAAAAGTTAAAGCCGGAATCTTCCCCGGCCGAGGTATGCTAATAAACATGAGTAAGTCCATTAGCGGATACATTTACTTTATAGAATATTCGTAGCGTATGTTGGCGAATTGCAAGGGTACCGACAATCTCAACATAACCTCATTCTTTGGCAGTTAGCTTAAAAATCAATTAGTAAAGACTATTATTATAGTTCGAGTGACCAAGAAATTTATTTAAAACTCTGTTGTAATAGTATCATGGCGTATGAGTAATTCACGATAATTATAACTTTTTGAAAGAAACTCAGGTGTTGGTGTTTTTGTTCTCTTTTCTTCTGGATATTTTTTTTTCCGAAACAATAGAGAGACTGCAAGAAACAAATAAAAAAACCTTTGACTGAAGTGCATTAAATAAAAATAATAATGAAGGCGGCTTTTTTTTTTTTTTTACTTTTACGTTGTTGTTATTGTAATTACTATAGCTATTTGCCTTTACTAAGATTCCGTTATGGTATGTGCGCAATATGTACGGTGTGTGCATCAATTACGAGCATGGGTCAGTTATTGTAGTGTGCCAGTATCTAAACAAATACAACAAATAATAATTAATTTAGCATCAACGGCAACGGCAACGGCAACGGCAACTCCAATAGCAATAGCAAAGTGCGGTGTTTTCTTGTGTAGTGTTGTATTGTGTTGTGTTGGCTGAAAGGCACAAAACGAACAATTGCCTATACTTGCTTGAAATGCAATTTTCGTTTTGTCTGTGTGTAAGGTGAATGAGTATGAGTGTTGATGTCGGTGTTGGTGTTTATATAAATATATATATATGTGTGTGTGTGTATGTATGTGTTTGTCTCTATATATCTAAGGCAACCTTGTACTAAATTTTCCGAAACACTAGCTAATGCTTGAGTTTAAGCAATACGAAAGCAATAACAACAACAGTAAGAACAACTATAACAACAACAACAACAACAACAATAACGGCAGCAGTAACAATCGCAGCAACAGCAGCAGCAACAATAACAACACTGGCAACTATATTTACAATGATTTGCTAGCACAGTTTACAATAAAAAGAAGAAAAAGCAAAGAAAAAATCTACAAAAATCTGAGAAAACCAACAACAACATTTTATACTACTCAAATGTCAGTCAAGTGTACTTGGTTTTAATGATGGCAATGTCTGTCCAACCAGCCAACCGTCCATTCGTTTGTTCATCCATTCACTCACTCACTCAATTCATTACATAGAAACATATCTCTCTCTCTATATATATATATATATGAGTGTATGCATATATATATATATATATATATATATATATATAGATGTGTGTCAGTGTACATTTGTATGTGTTTAAGTATGACTACGAGTATAGGTTTTGTTTGATGCCAATATATATGGTATTATGCTTTGTTGCCACCCTATACGTATTTACGTTTGTGTGTACCTTAAGTGCAACAAACAATATTATTTTCCATTACAACGACTATTTATGCTTATGAGCAATAGCAACAACAAATGATAATAAAGACGAAAACGTAAAACAAAAGACTATAAGTAATAAATATGTATTATCTATATGTACATATGTATATATGTAAATGTATGAATGTACGCGTGCGTGATCTAAACACATACATACATATATATTTATATATATATATATATATATATATATATATATGTATAAATTCAATTATGTTTACTAAAGTCATAGCTTAGCTCATTTTTGTTGTTACTGTAGATTTTTCAACATCTAGGCTAATGCGTAAATAAAACCTAAAAAGCTTTAGAAAATTTATTATTAAAATTTTCCACATGTATCTCTCTCTGTACACATTAGATGGATGACAAATAAACAAAATGCCAACTTGTATATGTGCATCGGTATCTCTCTGCCCCAGTAAGTGCGTGCCTTTGTATTTGTAATGTGAATAAACAAATTTTGAGAAAAAATTATTGCAAATTTATAAATCAATGTTTTGTCAACAAATGATTTAAAGTAAGTTTTGTAATCACTAACAAGATTTGATGGAACATTTACGCTCTCGTATAGTTTGTAACATTTAAAGATTTCGAATGCTCGGCGGATATTGCATAAATTAACACAAAAAGTTCTTTGTCGACGCAATCATATCTGACCATCTAACTGGGTGTTGTCGATGTTTCATACGCGCGTAGAAGTTGAGATATACGGATAATACTTGTTATAGACACGAGATACTGAATGCTGCAAATCAAATATGAAAACAACTTTTACATGCAACATACTTTTGCGTTACAGAATAAGTTATTTAATAATTTGTTGCACTTTATGCGACTTATATTTAAATAAGAGGAAAACTCTCAGATATTAATCTTAAAGATAAAATATTTTTATTTATTTCTCGAATTTCTTTGATCTTTATCGTTCGCTTTTCCCCTTTCTCTCTTCCTCGGGCTAGCGGGTGATGACAATAAAGCTTATAAATGTATTCAACTGTTAATAAATGCAGTTGACAGTTGGTTATATATGTTTATTTGTGTATGCGAGTTGTGTGTGACAAATACAAGTGCTTGTAATATGCGTATTGTGAACCGTACTATTTCCTCTTCTCGCTTATTACTTCGATGTACCCTCTCGACGATAGTGAGTTGACAGTGGAAGAGCTAGTTGAAGCATGAGTTTAAGTAATAATGACAATGATTTGGTTTGTCATCATCATTGTCATCAGCATAAACGCAAATGTCGGTGTTTACTTATTTTACCACGTATGGCCACAGTCTACAGTACGAATGTATACTCGCACACGTTTCAAGTGTCCAAGCATTCAGATAAGTCACTCACATGCTATTGACACAGCAATCTATGCGTAATAATTCCTTCGTTCCTTGATATTATGACAAATTAAATTTAATAATTTTTGTTGTGTAAGCATAGATTTTTCATTTCCTTTCCGGTTCGTAACCAAGAAACCAAGAAACGCCTGCTTAACTAACGACTGGCTTAAGACTTAATGAAATATATGTGCATGTGATTAGGGTAAGATTTTTATTACACATACGTGTATTTGCGGCCCTCTCGCTTCTTGTTCGATGTTCGATCTGCTCTTAAAATGCATATCGGTAAAAAAAAATTAATAGATGCCCGAGCTATTGGTTCCAAGCTGCGCTATTGCCAATTGGCCTTCGAGTGCAGCTATAGTGAATAGGGTAACAACATAACACTTAGAGATCGGATATGCATCCCCCAGGTCGCTTCGCTCGAAAATCACATTACATTAAAGAATTGGAAAAATTACTGGTGGACTGGTTGTAGTTTAAATAGGACGATTTTAACAATTCTCTTGAAATAAATCCTTTTTGTTGTAAATAAAAAGAAAAAAAAAAAAGAAAAAAACGACAAGGAATGAATTTGATATCTAGATAGTTGTTAACTATAGACTGAAAAGAGCGAAACAATGATAAAGAGTTGGGAGTTTGTAAAAAGGAGCAAGACCATCACCCAAGATCGTTAGCGATACCAACTTTACGCAATTGGCCCGTGAATTAAGGGGAAAACAGCCGGCAACATTTACTAACATTTTGAACAGCCGCCCAAGGAAACATCAAAATTGTTCATCACAATAACGTGCTGTTCCATATGCTGTCTTCTTTCGGATAATCAAAAGTTTTCTCCATTTGTAGATAACCTCAAAAGATTAACTGTGCTGCTGTGACGAGGAATTCATAGGTAGATGGGAAAAGGCATGAACAATATATCGACTGTTTAATCACAGTGAAGAGCTTTTTTCATCAACAAATTTCTTTCCATTACATCCATGCACCCGATATTTGAGTTTAAGATCAATATTAAGCTCTATGCTCTATGCTATTGCCTTATGATTTATGAGCCTTATCAAATAATGGAAGCATATTAAATCTCGCATTCTGTTAGTAACATTTCATTCTCGAATTTCCAGGAATGCATTCGCTCGAAATGTCAATCGATTCAAGTATATCTGGTTTACTTGTCAAATCGATTAACTCCATTAATCGAAAAATAGAGAAGTATCCGCAGTATGCTGCGTTCAAAAACGTTTGTTCACTACATTGTTATTACGATTTAGGCTTAGAAAGTATGAAAGTGTGAAGTATGAAACTATTTATTATTTAATGACCAAAATAATTGTTTACTTCTACTTTACTATTAATGCGCTAATATTAGAGAAATTTGGGTTCGATATAAATGTAGTTAGCTTGTTAACCAAGTTCTTCGTTATTAAATTTCAAAGAAATATGAGGAAAGTAGAGTTAATCGATTTGGCATATGAGCAAGCTGATTGCACTTGGCTTTACTTGGTTGCCCATATATTCTAATGATATGTAATGACGGGTGGACTTACAAAATGTCCGAAATTCAATATTCAAGAGCGCTTGGGAATATTTGCTAACCGCTTAAGAATACTTCTGCTTCAAAGATAAAATAACTTCTAAGCGACCATAGGTGTTACAAGTATTCAGCAAAGACCAACATGAACTCTTGCAATTACTAGAGCTCGTGCATCGTGCAAAAAACACCCCAACCCACCATTTACGAAAATGCTTAGCAATAAATGAGATCGTCTGCAAGCTTCATACATAAATTTCGTCTCAAAGCCTCGCTGGTTTATTGTGCCTGCGTATGTGATTTCTATAGCGTCCCAAAAAATCTTAATACAAGCAAACTATTAGGTCTACCAATAAATTCCCCACCCGTTTTTGATTAGGCTTAGATTTAATTAAAGGACACAAAGCTTTATAATAGAAATATTGACCATCATTGTCCATTGCCTGTTATCTCATGGTAGAAGCTTCGCAATTTCGGAGCGAAATATTCATCGACCGATTTTCGAATATTTTCAAGTTTATCGAGCTGCTGATCTGTTAAACATGACTGCATCGATCTGAACCAGTGTTCACTCAGTGTTAGTAAAGGGAGTAATTTGCAATCGAGTCAAGTTCGCAGGCCACGCGGAAGATTCCTTCTTGCGTTGCTTTTTCCGGAGAACGTCGGATATATGCGATCGATCATCATAAAGCAAAATTACTTTTTAAGTTCAGTGCTTGGTCAAGCGGGCTACTTGGTTTCACTAGTTGGGCTTGACACCTTGCGAAAGCAGTATCTTCGTTGTGGATGATGCCACGTCAATACCACAAAAAAGTGCGCCACAGCATTGATCGTCCTCAAGACAACAATTTTCTGCGCGAGATTTAATGGTCGGAAATTTATTTGCAGACCCAACACAGAAATAACTCATATTTTACATTTATTATTAATTATCTACATCTCATTAATAGGCGCAATATTTTTTCGAATGCTGAATGTATTGCAATAAAATTCAAATCGCAGTCTTTAAGTTAATCAAAGAAACCTTGCTCCAAGCCCTAAATTTACAGCGTTACTCTAAGGTCATCGCCTAAAGACTTGTCACTTAAAGCCATTTTCCAAATGGTGTCTGCCGAAATTGCAAATGGATAACACATAGAAAGATGATTCACATATATTTCCTATTTTATATGTATTTATTTATTTATTTATTTTTTTTTTGGGTGGGCGAGGTTGCGAGGGTGGCAAGTAAACATTATGTGATATGAGTTGTGAACACGCGCTTGGAATATGCGGGTATTTGAATTCCTAATACGAAGGTTGTTGTGTCGAAGTTATAGGCTCAAGACATATATAAAAGACACGTATCTCGTCAAAATTTTGACATGAAATATTGCAACAGGAGACACAAGGAGACGCATCTGTAGTCTGATTTCATCATCGGTGAAGTTTCTTTAAAACTTGGAAGAATATTTCTCTCATGCCTAGGGGAATATTAGTCGCTGTCCCTGTATACAGCTCGGTGACATTATTTTCTTCAAATGTCCGAGAAAATCAATCCCAGTTACCACACTATTTTACAAATACACTCAAAGTACGTTATTCTTTTGCTCCCTATATTTGTCCGCAATCTACACTCACTCCTTCATATAAAATACATGAAAGTAAAAATGCATAAAAAATGACCTAAAGTTTAATGGGTTTCTTTAGGAGCGAAAGTCTACTGATACGAAAACCGCATACAAGGCAACTTAAATATGGTTGCATTAAGTATATTGAACGCTCAATCGATTAGGAAACTAAAACAGAAAGTAAAGTTACCTCCTGAATAATCATATCATTTGTTTTTTTGTTTATTATTTTATTTAAGTGATTTTTTTTTTTTTTTTTT
>KK502402.1:3866079-3915573 GCA_000688735.1 Glossina austeni
TATATATATATACATTTTTTCTTTTTTATTTGCAAAATTTATAAAATTATTGTTTGTTGTTTGTTTTTAAAGCAAAAAACATAAAAAAGAGGGCAAAAGTTTTATAAATCTATGACAATCACAATATGAAATTTTTACAAAAAGCAAAAACAACAACATATTCACAACTGTGTGTAATGCAGTAACGCTTCGAATCTGTATGCACCATAACAATCGATAAATTCGTATTGTTTTACTGAGCCGACTTGGCTGCATTACTGCAATTCGCTAATGAAGTTGGATTAAAAGAAAAGAAAAGTAGAAAAAAAAAAAACGAAAACGTAAACGAAATTCTATTGAAAATTTTCAAAATAATTTAATTTTGTTTGTATTATTTTTTTGCTTTAACATGAATGTCATATTACCACTCACTCTTACATCATATGTAACGCAAGCCTTTCCTAACAAGACACAACAGCCGCGAGCAATAGTTATAAAACATAGCTTAACTCACATTCAGCTAAAAAAAAATGTAAACGAAGTCATGATTGTAAAGATTTTCAAAACTTAAAAAAAAAAATTTTTTTTTCAATTAATTTTTGATACCTATCAGTTCTATAAATTCTTGGGAACCATTATGATATTAGCTCTTTAAGTGGCCTTAGGGAATATTTACTCAGCGATCTATACAGATCGATATGACTTATAGTATAACAAGTTATAATTTTTTTAATAGTTACAGACTTATTCGTAGACAAGTTTACATTTCAGTAGAACTTTCTTTGAAGCTTTGAACGGACTTTCATGTTTGTGCTGCATGTAAGAGACTAAAATCTGCTATCATATGTAAGCTTTTCTTTTTCCGTATGCCAAGAGAGTTGATGAACGGGGTCAAGCCAATTTCGAAACATTATCTTCATCATCAACCTACTACTAAAATCTTATACGATGCATGTAATAACTTTAAGTTTTTATTTAAATTCAATTTTTCGCTAATCAAGAGGTAAGGTAATCAAAATCTCTATCAAGTCAATAAAATATATTTCACAGTATTATGAATGCAGGCACTTGATGGAAAAAAATTTTCATAGTGTGCTTAGTGTAGTCACGCCCAGGACCAAGCGAAAAATCTTCAAACATATTCTTCTCCAAATTTTGGCATTTAATCCAAATTTTTTTGTAACATTCTCAGCTTGTAAGAGTGCAGGCCGATCGACTGTTTTTGATAAAAAGCAATTAAATCACATATAACCGGCACAACATCATCATCAGGTAGACGCGTCTATGGAAACCAGGCTCTATAATTCCCAATTTCTTGAATATTTAAATAATCAGTTCATGGCTGAAAAATACTTTTTTAGCTTCCCAGATCCGATTTGGAGAACGGTGTTATTCGTACACACAAATACCTTCACAAAAGAACGATAATTGAATTATCCCGAAATTATAGGCAGATATCGATATGAAACTAAAATTAAAATTATAAAAAATTCATAGAAAATTTATAAAATATTTTCACAAATTGCAAGCAGATTTTTATGTAGTAACTAATTTTGTCTCGATTATTATTAGGACTAACATTATTTGAATTATATGAGATTTAGTTGGAAGAGATTTAAAAATAAAATAAATTACAAAACGTGTATTTATAGCTGATGATGGATTTGAAGACGTGTCTTTACGTCGATACGATTCCGCTAGTCATACGAAGTATTTACAAAGTCACTAGTAATCCCTTTAGTTTGTCCTATCCGGTCATTTTCATAAATATCTAAATTTTTCGCAACACTGACATTCAATATGTCATTGACTTGAGATATATTTATGAATTAAGAAAATATTTAAAGGACTGTTTTAGTTGAAAGCGTTCAATAAATTACTAAAAACAAGTTAAGTCATTACAACATATAAGCAAACTTGAGGACCTGTCATCACTATTTTTCGCTATTTAATCACTGTACACATTAGAAGGAAAGAAAATACGCTACTGCGCTAGTACTTCGTGTAATGAAATCACTGGTATTGCAGGTAAAGTCGAAGAAATGCAACAATTTCTGAAAGAAGAGAGCAAGACATTCATCGTCATTGAAATTGCGAACGAAGTAAGATTTAAAATTAAATAATCGGTTGCTTCATTGCTCTCTCCAAGATTCAAGATTCACCCTAAGATTCGGACATTATAGCTTTTTCATTTATTTTCACATTCAAACATAGCCCAGGCATATACAATCAGCGATTAGTGTTTCGAAAGAGATAAGTAAACCATAAAATATAAAAAAACGAAAAATATATATAAATAAATAAATTAATTAATTTGCACGCGATATTTTTCTTTTCTTCTTGCCTTCTTTTCTTTCTTTCCATCGCGATATGCTTTAATGACTTTTTGACGGATAGTGAAAACGAAACACCAGATAGACAAAGGGAGAGTTAGTTTAATATAAGTGAAGTTGGAATCTACATTTTCAGTAGAATGTAAGTATGAATGCATGAGATTGGATGAAATGCTGAGGTCGATTTTTCGATATCTAATCGTTTTTGTATCCTTTTGTTTCTTATTTTAAGTATAAGTCTCGTCGGTTTTTTTTCGATTGAAACAACCAGTTATTGCATTTTATTATCATTATCTGTTCAATTTAAAAATCTATTATTGGTCGCATATAATAAGCGAGAATCACTTGTAAGGTTTTCCGATTCATTCATTTTCTTGACTATTATTAGGAGATCGCGAACTTTGTATCGAACAAAATTATTAATAACATACCTAACAATTTATCGGTCAAAACAATGAATGGACCGTTGTCCGGTCAGCCGGTGCGGAGCTCGGAAGATGAATAGCTAAATGAACAGATGAGTAGTTGTGTTGATTTCCTAGGATGTTATCCTGTGATGCATATATATATATATATATTAAGTATGTGTATATAGAGCAGGCGTGGGCGAAGAACAAACTCCAACTATTGTTAAAAATTCGTTATGGCGCATCAATTGTCTTCCTTTTTAAGTCGCTCATTTTGTGATCAAATGAACAAACAACAACAAAAAATTCATATTTGATAGTCGCATAACCGAGACGGTCGTAAAGGCAGCATTGCCATGTCCGAGCAAATTGAATTAATTGAAATTTTAAATGTAGCCGACGACCCCATAGGACCGCGAGCCGCCGGCTGCCCATGCCTAAAATAAAGTAAAATGATTCTAATGTTCAGGGCGATCACACGGAAAAAAAATCAAAAATGATGCCCAATATTTGCTATTACTTTTCATATTTTTGTCTGTCCATCTTCTTTTCATGTCTATGTGATCCAGTTATGATCGTCTGTTTTCTTTGCTGAATTTGAAGGTAGCTGCCGACGCAGCCGCACTGCAAGAAGCAGACTACCCATAAGAAACGGATAGTCATCTCTCTCCAGCACCGAATATTAACAAATGATTTTGAAACAGGAAAACGTCAAAATAGTTACTATTTTAAAGAATTGCTTGCACCAACACTAGAAAACGAGATGCATTCTTATGCTTTTTATGAATGCATACTACATCTACTTTTATTATATTAAATTTGGAATTAATTTTCGTATTTATGAAGGAAACAATTTAAATATCGTTTTTTTTTTTTTTTTTTTTTTTTAAATTAATTGGCATTCAGTCATGGCACGATTAGTTTACAAAAAAGAAGCACTTACACACCCATACAATAACTTACGAGTAAGGTGATATTTATTCGCCTCAAACTGCAATCTTTAGTTTAAGGTAATTGTAATTTTTCTTATTTTCGATGTGACACATAATCTGATGAATACCAATGATGAGTAAGCTGACCATATATATGTGTTTAGATGCTTTTCATTTTCTTTCATTTAATTTGCATACTCGTGACTGATTGTACCTTCCTTCTATTAAAAACACTTACATGTGTGTACAAAAAAAAAAATAAATAAATAAATAAATAAATAAATAAATAAAAATATACAAAATATAAACATTTTTAAATTTCTCGTCCAGAGAGAAAAAGTAATTCATTTACGACAATTTTATAAAGAAATGCTTCAATTTGATGTGTAAGTTCTTCTTACTTCTCTTATCTTAACTAATATGTTCGGATTTCTGTGCTATCCAAGTGGACCAAAATGAATGACAGAATTTCTAGTTATAGGAGGTTTTTCTTTTTTTTCTTTTTTCTTCTTTTCTTCCCCTATAACTGCAAATCCTAATAACGTTTTCGTATCTAAGTTGTGTGCCACAATATTTATTATTTGTTTACATAATTCATTTCTCATCCCGTCCAGATTCTCCCCCAACTCGATCTAACGTCAATTCTCAGTTAAGAAGTAATTGTAGACAAGATGAAGTATTGATCTGGCTGATAATAGATTTAGATATAAAAAATGCTTAATAATGTTTCAATTGATTTAATGTGCAAACAAACTGACTCAGCATCAATTCAGCTATTTTCTGAATTATTGTCTATTATGCAAATGCGCATCAGTTGGACTTTTCACTAAGCGATTTAGTTTTAACACAATTTTAAAATGTTCCCATTATTTACATTACATTACAACTGAATCGAAAGCGTTAAAACAACGTAATTGCATCGAGGATCGAAGATTACACGTCTTCGCATAGTGCTTACTTTTTCGAAACTTTCATCGTAAAATTGGACCTCGTCATCTGTACTCTTCGCCTACTATAATCCATTCTTATAAGAGCAGAACTTAGAGTCTTAAACTTTTTCTGATTCATTCTGATTCGGTCCGAAACATATCACTATATAAAAATCTTCCTAGACTACCCTGATAATCACTATTTGCAGGTTGAACAAAAAACTATATCGAGAAATATCTGGACAAACCATGTAACAGATACAATACAAACATAGGCATATTTGAAGTGGTTGTGTGAGAGAGTATGTGCTGTGATAAAACATCTCACCACATATCTAACGTGCACTGCACCAGAAGTAGGAAAAGTGATAAACATGAGCAACGGCCAAAGAAAAGAATGCGAAATATTTTCATTATATGTGAGTAATCAGCTGATCGCGAAGAACTCTTTAAATCCTGAGATGGATTATATTATAGGTGAGTGGGATAAAAGGAAAGGCATCGTGCATATATAAAATGTACCTTAAACTTCGCAAAGGTGTCTTTTTAAAGGCTACACCGACAAAGGGACGAAAAAAAAAATCGAAGGTCATATCCTCTGCGAAGTGTTCATTTATGTATGTTAGAAAGCGGGTCATAGTTTGTAACAATTACTCAGGTTGTTACAGCGAATCAATCTTAAATACATATTGTTGCCAATTGTCTAGATTGCAGTTTCAATTAATTTTAAAATCAATTTTAATTATTTGTTATTAATAATTTAATTAATTAATTAAGTAATTGTAATATTTATTTTAACATTAAATGGAACTGCAATGTAAACAATTGCGGAACAATATGCGTTTAAAACTTAAAGGGAAAGTAAAGTAAAGCAATAGATTAAGGGTGAAAAGCGTGTATAGGGTGTGCAAAAATTGACGCAAGAAGTAATTTAAGTAGAGAACACTCGGTTATAATTAAAAATTGATTTATAAAATATACATTTCAGGGTTATGTATGAACTACAATCCAGTTGTTGTTGCTCTTTAATCAATTCAACGAATTCTTAAGCTTAAGTTGTACACGGTCAGCAGTTTCGAACTTTTGAGTCAATTGAACCCTTCGTAATCATGAAAATGCTCATCTTTTCCGAGAAGTGTTCAATTCTTGGTGACTAGACTCTCAACATCATCCCCACAAATTGTTTTGATTTCTTAGGTTCGAGGAGGGCAGAGTGTTCAAGACCACTCTAACTGATTGAGTCTTCATAATATTTCTAATTAATCGCGTCACAGACGATGAAGGAGTAAATCGTTACTCTGACACAATAGTCGCTGATACTCTGCCCATATCGTATAATAGACTATTAGTCTGCACATATATATATATATATATATACGTAGTATTTATAATGAGAAAAAAATGCAACAACAATAAATTAGAACGGGTAAGATTATGTTACTTCTGATTAGAGTTTTGTTGTGTTTATTATTTTCTTTGTTTGTGTGTGTGTTTTTATTACAAACACACATCAGCATGTTAGGTAATTAATTAAGCTTGCTATAGACAGGTCGAATATAGTGTGGGGATATTTTTAGTGAGGAAGCGCAATGGTTTTCCGGTGCGGAGTATGAGCTCAAATTTTTTTGAAATCATAATTTTTTTAAAAATCCTTTTGGCAAAAATCCTTTGGTCGACTGCGAAGCCTGAAATTCAGTTTTGGTGTATTTCATTGTGTACCTAAATTTTGCCTCCATTTAGCGGACTGTCTAAGAAAGCATTCTCATGCCATTCGATGCCTCGTTCTTCCAAAATCGACTAAGCATCATCAATAGTTTTTTTTAATTGGTCATCAGACAACAACAAGTTGTTCATTCATTTTCCCGCTTTTGGAGTTGTTACAAACATGTACGCGCTACGAGCGCGTACATAAAACCCAATGGGATAAATACAGCTGTTCGGGTTTCCAACTTGACCACATCTGGGGCGTTCTCGATATCGAGCAAACTCGATCAACTAAACTCGATAGCTGTCGATTATGGATTCGCTCTTAGAAGTAGAGAGTTTATAGAGAGTCAATGAAGTATGCATTTTTTTTTTTATTGTTGACTAAATCGTAATAAATCGTAAAAGATATGCCGACTAACATATTGAAATTATGATCGAATTTACTCGATATCGAGAACCGAAAGCGAGCCACTGAGTAGAAATATTTTGCGATAAAAATTTTTGATCTCTTCTGTTCTTCTGTTGCATTTCGGCAACTTGTAATGAGCTTACGATTTTGCGCCTGAAATTCTTAAGCAAAATACACTGAGAACTTACTCGTAGTTTAGTTCTTGTACAGAAAGCATTAGCATTATATTTGGATCGTTGGTATTGCGTTGTCACGCTTTTCTTCAACTACTGCGTAGTCTTAAGAAGAAAGTAAGAAACTTTATAAAGTAATTCGTATGATATATGATGACGAGATTTTATTCATTTGTCCGCATAATTCAAAAAAAAAAAAGAGTTAAAAGGGTAGTGAGTGATAGTGCACTCGAAAAATGTTCGATAAGATGATAAAGTAATTGAAATCGATTGTTAAGGACAGACATAATCTCAAACATGCAAAGCTCTTGTCAAATTATCTCAAAATAGATAACGTATGCATATACATATCGATAAACGTTGTGAACGTCGATTGAATGCACCCACGCATCTGCTAAAGCATTTATTTACCTTTACATAAAACCACAAATTGTTTGTTGTTAATTGAAAAGTTGATCGAGCGGAAATGACGAAACAAAATTATCGTTGGCGAAAAGGCCTGAATTGTCTTTAGCACTTGCGGTCAAGTTATTTTCAAGACAAAAAGCAATTTCTTCCTCTCTTCGATTGTAAAGATTTGCTCGATAGATTTTCTTTTATTACATTTGGCGATAGAAACGGAAATTGCTTAGTCCAAATTAAACGAATTTTATATATAAACTCATATTAAAAGTCATGGCACCTATCCATTTGTGCGTAGCGGCATATGTTTCTATGTGCATTTGCCCAAATAACTTGAAATTAATTTTACAAAAGCAGACTCAAACCAATACCGCCACCGTCACCGTTCATTCCGTTGTGTATTTGTTTTTTCTTCACTTTTCGATTTTTTTTTTATTATTTTTTATTTCTATTATTAAAGATAACATTGAAACACACATTCATTCATTCATTTTAAGCTATGAATGACTATGAATCAATTTTAGAGTTCATAACCGAAGGGTGAAACTTGTTTTATTTCAATGTAGACGTTACGCTGCAAAGTGCTCAATTAACCTGCTGTGTAAGTAAAACTTGACTTTCACTTAAACATATCGTATAATGATGTAAAACATCTTAACTTTTCAGGGCATTGTATTGTATTATTATTTGTAACCCTTGAGCATCTATGCAGGTTTTTCTTCTTCTTCTTTTTTCTTTTTTCTTTTCATTTCATTTCATTAAATTTTAGTTTTTCATTAAAAATTTTTAATTAATATTTACTCAACATTAACAAACCTCAAGTACTTATTAATACTTAATTATGTTCGCATTAAAACGGTTTAAGTTCTAATTTTCTTAACAAGAATCCAAAAGAAAAGGAGATTTTTTCAAACTTTCAGTTCGAGGTTCAGAGTTTTTATTTTTTTTTAAAAATCGTTCATTTAATAATATATTAATGAATTAGAATGAAGTGAGAACAACTGTATGCACTTTTGTAAAAATACAAAAATAAGGAAAATATATAAATAAATATATATTTTCAATGAAATCGGAAGACGGCAGGTCTTAAATTCAAAATAGTTCCTATTGCGTTTAGTCCTTCGACTTAAACTATTGGCATTTTTGCACACACGCACACGCACGCGCACAGGCACACCCATACGCAAACACGTGGTCATAATTGACCACCGCCTCAACTTCAGGCCTCATATTGAATACGTGGCGAAGAGAGCGGCAGGCATCCAGACGGCACTGGATGGCAAGGATTATGCCAAATGTGAGTGGGCTGAAAACAGCTAGGACGAGGGTCATAGCCGCGGTAGTGACCTCAGTCATTATGCATGCGTGCCCAATATGGGCGGATGCACTGACTGTAAAGGCGACACTCCGAAAATTGGCGTCGGTATATCGCCTTAGCGCCCTGAGGCAGATTTGCGCATTCCGTACCGGGTCGGAGGAAGCAGTGCTAGTGCCAGCTGGCACCCTGCCCGTCGACATTCTGGCCGACGAGATGAGCCGCATTTACGAACGGCATCGTGGCAACGAGCTCTCCTCACGCGTTATAAGAAGCGAGGAACGAGAAGGATGGTCTCGTTGAGCATGTGGCAGTCGAGATGGGAAAGAACGCCCAAAGGAAGATGGACGTTCGTTCTTATCCCTAGCATAAGAGTATGGGTTGAAAGACGCCACGGAGAGGTAAACTATTACCTCACCCAGCTTCTCACTGGCCATGGCTGCTTTCGGAAGTATCTACACAGGTTCGGGCACGATAGCTCGCCTAACTGCCCGATATTCACGGATACGGAAGAAGACGCAGAGCACATTACGTTCTACTGCCGCAGGTTTGAGAACGGGCCACCTTACGAGTTAACGAGCCTAATGATCGGTAGTGCAGCAGCTTGGAATGCTGTAGACGCGTTCGCTAGCAATACCCTCGTGGAGCTACGACGGTTGGAGAGGCAACGGGTGGAGAGCAGAGGGTGTGGAAGCCAATAGTGTATTCCACCAAGGTCCCACCATCAGAAGCGCGCTAACGACAACCAGCCTCCGCGAAGTAATACCTAACGGTGGTCCCGCGGGGGCGTGTGGTAGAAGAAGTGTGTGTGCGGGGGTAGTTTTTGGTACGTACAAGTCGTATTTGCTGCTACTAAGAACCAGCAGTATCTTTTGAAGATTTTCTACCGCCTGCTCACTGAGCAAAAAAAAAAAAAAAAAAAAAAAAAAAAAAAAAAAAAAAAAAAAAAAAAAAAAAAAAAAAACACTCAACGTATAATAAATACAACGCCAAAAAAAGGCTTTACCCTGCACACGAAAAAGAAAAGACAAAAAGGACATACGCGATTTAGTTCGAGTCATGCAACAAGCAACCAACAATAAATGTTGGTTGTTGTTGTCTTTTTCATCATACATGAGACATGAATGCAATGAACATGGTGTAGATTTGCTTGCCATTTTTCAACACTTTTCATGCACAGCACACACACGGATATCATGAAATATTAAACAAACGAAAACAACGAAATACTTAACAACCTTAATAACAGAGTAACAGAGAAGAGATACGACGCATACTAAGGTAATCAGTTCTTGTGTAAAATCTCAGTCTTCTTTACATCTTCTATATATACCTATATAGGGTGATAGATGGATAATAGATAAACGATAGCAACGATTTTTTGAACAACTTATACAATACTCTTATCCTTTTATGTTTATACTCAGGAATACTTTGCCAATTTTCTTTATATCAGCAAACCTTCATGTTATTATACTAAGCATTTTCTTTTCTTTTTTTTTCTTTCTTGTACGACAACGAACCTGCCTCGCTATTAACGAAACGACCAATAGAAGATTAATGTATATTCATAGGCATGCAGAAAAGTCATTTCTTAGTTTGAATACACAACACCGCAGATATCTGAGGTGTAACTGTAATATAACTCCCTTGGAAAACTATATATATTTCATTAACAAGTAAGATCAGTATAAGCTTTGAAATTCTAATCTTCTTCTCTAGTTACGACTTTATATCCTTCACTTTTTGGCATTATGTCCTCACATTTTTTTTTAAATATCTTTTTAAGACATCTATCTGAGCCGAGGGATAATATTCGCTAACCAACAACAATTGCTAATTATTCGAATTTTTAATCAAAAATTTATTTAGAAGCACTATCAGCAAACTTGAATAACTGAGAGAGAGAGAGAGAGAGAGAGAGAGAGAGAAGACACTTTCGAGGGTCCATGTAAGATGACCCGAATTTATTAATTACGCGACATCTCGCGCCGAGATGCTCGGCATCTATTGTTAGAGATATTTGTAAGATGTGTTTTGCCTAAGCGATAAGATCGCAATCATTGAAGCATAGGTTAATCAACTTACGGATCTTAAACCGGAACAAAGAAAATCACGATTTAGAGAAAAAAAGGAAAAAATGATTGCCCAAAAATTGAGTATCAAGTGTAAGATATTCGCTAAAGGATAAAAGCTTTTAGTTTTACTTGTGCTTCTTATGCGTATTGGGCTAGGAAAGCCGCTAGGTACTAGTAGACTTGGCCAGAGCTAATCAACATCTTCACTTACAACTATTTAATACAATCCTTTTTTGCTTATTTCGCATATAGTTAATTGCAAACGATATAATCGGTTATGTATGTATGTATGTATGCATATTATTTATATACTACGTAAGATATTTTTAAAATATTTCTTCTTTCAATAGCGGATAAGAAATTTATAAAAAGTTTTTAAAAGTTAAAAGGGAAACATTTCGGAAAGAGGCGAACATTAAAAATTTCAATTTTCACAAATATTTAGGTAAGCACTTGCTAGTAACTTCTTGTGACCTGGTAAGATTTTAAGCTATTTTTTTGTTTTTTTTTTGCTTGTAAATATATTTATTTCTCTGCAAGAAAGGGAGAAGAGAGAGAGAGAGAGAAACTTTACCAGAAATTTTATTTAAAGGCGACAGACAATTGGTAAAGCATAGTAAGAAGCAAAGTAAGAAGAAATAAAGTTTTCTTTTTCTGCCCTGAATGAAAGCTTTAGAGAGAGACCTGTGTGTGTATGCGTGTGCATGCTAGTATATAAAACACTTTTTATATATATATATACAAAAAGGCATAAATACATGTGCATATATATCGGTTATATTTATATAAGAAATTGAAATAATAAAAGTTTATGTAAAATTTTATCATCAAACGCGCACAGACACAGAAAACGAGATAACATTTTTTTTTTTCTTTCTTTTTTTCCAATTTTGAAGCAAGGCGGTGCGTGGGAAAACTTTTATGAAACTTTTAAATAAAAGCAAAAAATAAAAAGACATCAAGTTTCTTATCTCTGACTTTGTGCGACTTAGTTATATATATATATACATATGTGAGTGAATATCTCTTATAAATGACATCCACAGAAAAACAATCGTCTGCTATGGTAAGACTAAAATCCCGAAAGAAAATAAACAGCAAACCAACAAACCAACAAACCAACGGCAACGACAGCCAAGCTGCTTTGAATAAACTCATCTGAAAAAGCATTTCGTTTTTCTAATCAAATCAATTTTTTTTTTTTTTTTCTTTAGATGATAAACATCTTGTCTGTTATTTAGTAGAAACAAATTTGCATATATTTGCTCTCGTATTCTGCAAATGTGTTGACGGCGCTTAAGTGAAAATGAAAGCAAATTTTTGTTCTTCCTCTTAGCATTAAAGCATTTCAAAAATGATGATCACTTTGAATGCTTTGAGTTTTGAAAAAATTTTTATATGTTTTTTGAAAAAAAAACGATACCATAAATGACCATAAACGGTGTTTAGAATTAAACTAAGAGAAGCTGGCGATGACAAACTCATCGAACTTCGACACCTTAATCTGCTGTCTGGCATTCGTTGCAGCGTTTGTGACGTCATCGTGCCCGAAATATCTAAATTGTTTTAAAAGATTTTTAATTTCTGACAAGATCGAGCAAGTGCGGATTCTCAGGAGTTTTCTCGCTTTGTCCTTTTGTGACCACAATAATAAGATTCAGGATTAGGATATGCGACCTAATAAATGATATCGAATATGACATGGCGACCGATAAAGAGTTTTGAAGAACCTTTATGAGGAACAGATGAAAATCTACTTATTTATCCATTAGAATCGATGTAATACGCGCGAGAACACATTTAAATTTGAGCGGGTTGATGCTCTTATTAGTAGGACGCAACTTGGTGCACCAATGTTAAGGCAGCTAATGAAAACACTTGTCAATGAATTTTTTTTGCAGCCGAATATAGAGTGCAACGGCTTGTTCTGGGCAAAAGAGGGAAGCGAGTCGATGGACTTGCTGCCTGCAAATTTGCCTGCAATACAATAGAACCGCTACGCTGTGCTAAAATATTATAGAAAATAAAAATCCATTTGCTAAGCTTCTCGAATTGATTGCAAAGTCATGATTTTCCCTATGTCTTACACATATATATATATACACACACATATATATATGTAGTGTATATGTAAGCCTTTGTCTATGCGTTATTTTGTGTGTATGCATGTTCTACGCATTCAAAATTCAACAGAAAGTTAGAGGAAATAACAGATAGCACAACATTAGTTTACATCACTTGTTCTCATTCATTTTATATACGGTAGGGAGTTGCAATAGTTGCCATAGTTATAATGACAAACTTTGTATAATTGTTACTCCTGCGCCTCTTGCTGGTATTTTCGTAAAATATCCATCCATTTATTCGTCGTATATACAGATATTTGTACATATATATATACATATGAAATAACAATAAAATAACAACGAGTTGTTTACTATGTTTACCAAGCGCATGAATAGTTTGTGGAAACACCTTCTCAGCACTGTCAGCGCTGGTATAATCATTATCATTATGTATAAACAATAACGAAAATGCACGTTCGCCATTGAATTTGAAACGAAAAGCGAGCTAGAGAATACCTGTGAATGTAACACAAGTGACATTGGCAACAACGACAACAATAATAGTAATAACAACGTTTGCAGTGGTGGCAGCAGGGAAAATAATACCACTGATGGTGTGTGGTAATGATGATGATAGAGATGCTAATGATGATCGTGGTGATGACGATGATGATGATGATGATAATAGTGAGCTCGAGTAAGCATTATTAACAAGAACGTAGTATTGCTGCGACATCAGCATACCTCTCATAACGATACTAAAGCTTTGAATATTATAGTTGCGACCAGCGCTACGTAAATGATGGCAACGACCGAGTCACTATTCAATGTTAGGTATAAACGATAGATTGCCTAACTATACAACGGGCAACCGTGAATGACTTTTTCAAAGAGCTAGTTATCGGCTAAAAGTTACAAATGTATATAATATATTATATAAACATATATATATATATATATATATATATATAGCGCATACATATATACGCTTATATATATACGCTTATATATATATATATATTCATTCATATACTTATTCATTTGTATACGTATGCTCGTCTATGTGCAGAACATGTTTAAAGTGCTTATTTAAGCTTTAACTCACATACATCCAAGCATATATACATACATACGTGCATACATACATACATACATACATACATACATTTAGCCACAGTTTTTAAAATATCATCATAAAGTGCTGTTGTTTGTGTTTTTGTTATTGCTGCCGCTGTTAACGTATACACCGCCAACAGTATAATCAGCAAAAACATACGCTTTCATATTCATTTTTGTACTACTTAACCGATATGCTTTGTTGTTGCTGCTGCTGCTTTTATCTTATGTATTATTGTCGTTGTGGTTGTCGTTGTGAATGCACTTTACTTCATCATCAGCTTCATTTATTGAATGCGAGAATAAGCAAATATATGCACACTTCTCTTCCCATATATAAAAGGATGGACAGACCGACATACATTCTTGTACCGGAAGTATCAGGAAGCTGTAAGTGTGCACATTTATATGTACATATATATACATTTTGTTCTGTCTTTTGTATTAGGCAGCATTGTGTCTCTAGCTATTTACGTACGTTCAGCATACGCACACACACACACACACACACATACGCTTTGTTATAGGTTTGTATGACTGACAGACTGAGTGAACACTATTGTATGACTTGCATCTGCATCTATGTCTGTTTAAGCATCAGGCAAGCAGGTTTTTTTAGGTACATACCACTCGAGTCGATTGTCGTTGATATGTCTTCGCTAGTGCTATACAACGGTATGTTTATTCACTTGCATGTCCGTTCGTTTTCTAGTTATGCATCATTCCTTTGCGTCTACCACAGGCACCAACCAATACTGCAATGCGTATTGCGTTCATTTCAGTTGTTTGTCTGTCGAGGCATGTCAATGCGACCGAAAGACCACAACGGTTCACCCATCTTTCAAACGCATAAATGTAAACCAATTTGAAAATACAACACACGCCTACTCTCGTCGAGCCACTCATTCAGTCAATACGTTATTATACCCACATTAACGTCATCATCATCGTCGCCATTGCCGGCATCCACCATCAGACTGACTGCTTTATTCATCCCAATCCTTGGTAATATCGTTCGTTAATTTTACAGTTCGCCAAAGTTAGTGAGAAATGTTTGCATCTCGTCATACCCATTCCCAAAACGTTTGCAAGTATTTTCGCTTTATCAAAACGATTGCGACACTTACAAAGAAGCTTAACATATATCGTGCACCGTAGATATGTTCCTCATCCGTGCATCAAATTCTTAATCGATCTGTTAATGTCTATCTGTCCGTCTGTCCGTCTGTCCGTCTGTCCGTCTGTCCGTTTACAATTCGGTCCCTGGCATATGATATTTGGCAAGAACATTCGAGGATCTTGCACACGGGTTGATTAGATGTTAGAAGTATGAGCCAAATCGGTCAAAGGACAGGCCTACAATACGCAAACGCAAACTGAAATCGCATATTTTTGCAAAAACAAAAAAAAATTGCTTTTCCTACTCATCACTCATAAACTACAAGAATTAAGATGATAAAAATTTCGATGTACATGTTGTATAGGGTGGAGGTCCCACTGTACCTCTACAAAAGTGGGAAAAATTGGTCTTGTCTTTAAAAATGCAACTGTAAGGTATCGAAATTTGATTTCTTCTTCCTTTTTTATGATAACATTGGCGGGTAAAAAAATTTGGCCAGAACCATTTTTTTTTTATTGTTGTTTCTTTTTCCGATTTTGCTTCTCGAAATTTTCTATCAAAGAATGGCTAGTGGAAAGTTGTTTTTGTTATATGCATTGCTGTACATACATACAGTTGGTACTGTTACCCTTTTTTTTTTGCGTCATTGTGTTTTATTTATTGGTTCTTTTTTGCTACCCCCTTTACGGCAATTGTATGTATCTTTGTATATATATATGGGTTTTCATAAATGTTCTATACCCTGTTCCCCGGATTTTCTAGTAAACCGACCAAAATGTCGAAATGTTATGGCTTTTCTTTTGCTCGATGTTGTGCACACATTGGCAGCATCTCTCCCGATATCATCAACATTGCATTGTTCGCATTGCCTGCATTTTGTGAGAAACATTGTTTTTTGCTTTTTCTTTCTTTATTTTTTTTTTTATTGTTTTTATTTTTTGTAATGCTTTTTCAAAGCAATTTTTTGTTGATGTTGGTTTTGTTTTTACGCTTGCGGTAAAGTTCTGCGTCTAAGCGAAGGTATGATGATGTTTTCTGGTTGTTAAATTTCCTGCTCTGGTAAGTTGTAAACTTTGGTGGGTTAGTTGACTGATGGATTGTCTGACTGACTAACTGACTGACTGACTGAATGTCCGGCCGGTCGGTTAGTCTTGCTTGTGAACAAAAGCATTTTATATGTTTTTGTATTGGTTTTACCTCTAAACTGTTGACTTAAGGCTTCAATTTAACTCAAGTGTGAACTATTTAAGGTATTTCAAGTCAATTCATAGCTCATAGAAGGTGTTTCTTGCACTCTTTTTCAATTCAATAAAGAGTAGAAAATAACAAATAAAACAACAAACAACAAAAAATATTTGTTCCAACTTAGATTCTCCAGATTGTCTTCTTCTTCACAATTGCTAACTATACTTACATGATGTTCTTGTATTTTTTCACGTATGAAGATCAAAAAAAAAATATTCGAAAAATTGCTCTTTACTTTACTCTTAATATCTCCTAATCTCTAGGAATTTTCGTTTCTATCTCAAAGTCATTCTTGTCCAATATCTGCATATTTGTCTTTTGCCGTCCAACACGCAGAAATCACAGACGTTCAGTTAAAGAACTGAAAGTTATTTTCGATTTGTACTGCGTCTCAATGCTATATAAAAAGGATTCGTGGCATAGAATCAGAAATTTTCCTCAAGTTTTAACCCCAATTTTTAAAGTCTTCAAACACATTGAAGAAAATGGTAATGAACGGACAACTAGTAGAGTGGCTAAGTTCATTGCGGACTTTCATGCTAATGAAAAATATTTAAGCTTTTTGTGAGATTTCTAATATCTCTGATAAGGTATTCAGATGCTTTGTTATCTGACATATTGGTGTTGAAGATCATCGATCGTCGATCGTCGATCGTCGATTAACTATAGTTGATCTTACTGAGTTCACACTTATCTCAATTAAATCATAAACTCGAACCCATATAATATTAGATACAAGAAAGCTATTACGAAAGGATGGGCGACAAATAAATGAGCTACATACGTATATAGAATCTGCCTGAATGAATAGTCGAATGCGAATAGATGAACCGCGACAATTAAGTCAATGTTCGCGGATTCAAATCTGAAGTGCGGTCAAGTTTTCTTTAATCGTGGCTGCAGTGAGGGCTCAGTCGGTAAACGCATAACACTTATCGATTGAACACATACCCACTAGGCTGCGTTCACCAACTTCCTATTTCGTTCTCTTTCCTCTCCAATTTCCTTTCCAATCGTCACCGTATTGCACGAACAGGCGACATACCCCAACAAAGAATGCTACATACGCTACATAGTCAGTTCAAGGTTAAAGGCAAAAAATGATTTTAATGGTCGCGTTTCTTGGAATTATGAGCAATTGAATATGGTCTTTGGAATGGACGCCTAATCAGCGAAAGAAAATTGAATATTTGATAGTTGATCCATTGATGGAAACTAACGAAAAGCTATAGTAACTCATGACAACGGTACTGAAGTTAGACTTGGATACGAAGTCACCTACAATGATGCGTAATTATTATTAGCATAATATTACTTATCTCGATACCCTCTCGATAACCCTTATCTCGATAACCTCTATAAACATAGTACAGGAGTCCCGCAGAAGCCTTTATGCATTACATTTATTCGTTTAGGCGTCGGGCGTTTTGCAAGAAGTCCGTGTAACTCCTCTAATCTAATTAATGTTTCTTTTCAGGTTTACATCGCTTCGTGGTGCATTTATTTTTGGTAAGTGTAGACTAAATATATACTAAAAAAGTTTTCTACTTCTAAAATACTATAAAGCGGTAGAGCGTATGCAGACGCACCTTGGTCACCTATTTTTAATCCTGATTTAACAGAGAATATGTTTGTGAAATTTAGTGTCAATGCTGGGCACTGCGTACCGGACGAAGTGGGAAGTGGGAAGTGGGAAGTGGGAAGTGGGAAGTGGGAAGTGGGAAGTGCGTAGTTTGCAAAAATATGTATTAATTGAAATTTTTTATTTTATGTTTGTCGCAGATCGGCTTACAGTTCGATTGACCTGAATACTGCGAATACTGAAATGTGCTCGAGGTTGAAAATTTGCAAATATATATCCATGCGTGCGACGCATAGATTTACATAATCTGCGCAGCTTGTAATCTTTTCACCTCACCTACTCTAACTACCACTTGTATAGAAGAGGAAAAAATGCTTAAGATTAAGCATTCAGTTGAACAACCGTTAAGAAAATATCCTTGGGCTAAGAGAAATATGTTCTGTGCATTAAAATGAATAAAACATGATCCGAAAAGTGTGGAGTCCTAATAAATTCGGTTCGTTCGAGCATATTCGAGCGTATTGCCTGAGCTCAAATGCTCGGTACCTTTTACGCGCTCAATAACTCAACGTTTCCGGGATTGAGAATTGTGCCAGTTGTTCTTAGAGAAAATTTCAATTAAATAACAGCGAGAAAGCAAACATTCCACGACTGACTCTCTGTTTCAATTAAAACAATGCGTTTAGAGGGATTTTCCATAAATTACAAAAAAAAAAAAATTATTTATTTTGTTTATTTTTTTTTTCTTTATTTTTTTCTCATTCTCATTGTAATAATAATTCTTAACATTACAAACATTGTGCGCATATTGAGGAGATTTTAAGGTTCTCTTGTTAGGTGTATAAGTGTGTGTGCGTGTGTACATATAAGTAAGACTGTGCTTGGTTGAGTGCTATGAGTTTAATGCTCTTCTTCTCGTTTTGAATGTTTGCAGTTTAGGTCGTATATGATGGCGTTGATGTGGTGGTGGTGATGGCGCTGAGGTGCCAAAGAGGGGCATTAGCCAACGGTGTTTATATGCAGAGAAGTTTGCGACGAGTATATCTCAGAGTTTTATAGTTTTTAATGTTTTCGTTGTTGTTCTTATTGCTGTTGTTTGCTCTATTGCAAGTCAAACTGAGCAACTTTAGTGTTCTTCATCATATATACCAGAAAATGCCAGAGCGCACATCAATATACTTATATAGATATAAACATACGTAGAGCGTGAATAGATACATTTATTGAGTACATGACGACTCCCTACGCGCTACACTGAGAATCCATATATATATATATATATATATCTACATGGATATATATATATATATAAATATATATTTGTGTTTGTGTTTGTGTTTGTGTGTGTGTGCGTGTGTGTGTGTGCGTGTCTGTACATACGCATACACATATACATCTATACGTATGTTTGTGATTGCATCTACACACACATATATATATATATATATATATATATATATATATAAAGTTATATATTTATACTTACGTAGATGATGAAAATTATTTCGTACGATTGTCTGTTGTTGTGTGTTGTAGAAAGCTGTAAGCCTGGTAGAATAAAACTCAAACTGAGAGAGAGAGATAAAATCATCTATGACACTATGCTCAAGTTAAATGTCTAGGAATTGTGGTTAACGTTGCTATTGTTGTTGTTGTTGTTAATGTTGTTGTTGTTGTTGCTGCTATTCCTTTCACCATCATTTCATAATGTTTACAAAAAAAAAAAAGAAAAGCAATAAATTGGTTCTATATAATGTTTTAGATGTGCTTGAAAGGGAAGAAATTTAGAACAAAATTTTTCCGTATTTAGATTTTAAAAAACTGTAAATTTCTATGCACACACTATATATATATATATATATATATAAGTATATTATATATATATTTTATGTATAAATTTTTTTTTTTTTTTTTTTTTTTTTTTTTTTTTTTTTTTTTTTTTTTTTTTTTTGTATATAGTTTTATGCATTATTCTCTTTTGTTTGGATTTGAAAAACGTAAAACGTAAAACGTAAAACGTACAACGTCCGGAAATATGTACGCGTCTGGGCGCACAATCACCTTTGCCTTAACAACGCAAACCATAAATCTAGTTATGTGCATAGATATAATATAGTTAATCGTCTATAAAGCTGTTTTGAAATTCAAGTCAGTAACGCTGTACAGTGCGTTAGGTTTGATTGCATTAATAAGTTGTTGACAATGTTTGGATTGGTTTATGTTTATTTTTTGATCGTATGTTAATGTTAATATTATTAGGGCATATTGTCTTTTTACATTATATTTTCGAAAGGGCATAACGATCATCACCGACCGACTTATAGATAAAGTGATGGTGAATTATAAATCTAAAGATATAAAAAAAAAAAAAAGAAAAGCAAGTTTTTTATTTTTCTTTTTTTTTATAAATTTTTTTATTTTGCCATAGAGAAGATTTTCAAAAAAAAAAAAAAATATATATATATATATATATATATACTACAAACGTATTCGTTGTGTCCATTTAGGTGACACGACATTCGATTATTTACGTATACTCCGTAGCCGAACTAAGAAGCAAGATTGATTATTGAATCAGACTGCACGCATTCGTTTCGTACATTCTGTCTTGAACTTAAAATTATTTTTCAAAGATCTTGAAATTCATTAGCTTAACCTCGCTGAAGCGATGTCCTTTCGAATTTTTACAAAGAGCCATTTGCGAGTACGCGCATAACGTTTCCCATCTGATGAAGTAAATACGGGTGCAATGCCAAGGAAAAAGCTTTTGACATTTATGACGACACACTGCAATCAGTGCTGCAATGAGTTCACTCGTTCCTTTAACTATTCGTAGAGTAAGTAGAGCTTTCAATTTCGCTTTTGAAAGAAGACTCTTGTGAGCGGAAGAAGAAGAAGTTTTTCCTCCCTAAAGCCAGTTCTTTCTTTCCAATCTTCTGTTTTCGCACATAACTAACTGCAACGATTTCTATGGCTTTAAACCTTTAAACACGACAATCGCGTTACCTCGTTTATGCCAAAAAAATTGGTGCCATCGACTGACTTCTTTGATGATTTTGATTATTTTTCATCTAAATTGTTTTATTATCCCTTGTGATAGATCTTTTGTAGCACTCAAAATGATGATTAAGCAATCAATTGTTCCCATGTGTTCAAATGATCCCACGTTACTAGAAAGAAGTTTTAAAGCTTTTGCAAAAACTACGGTGAGTTGTGAAGCAAAAATGCCTGTTTAGAGCCTTTGGCAAGGTTTTGTTGTAGATAATTTCAGATTGAAGCGTTTGTCACAATTCACTAGGGATGACACTGTGTTCAAGGTTTTCCCAGGATCTAATGTTGTCGAGAAATTATACAGAATCCTTTGATTTGATTGCTTTGACTAAGCAATAACTAAATCCTACGACAATTGTCACAAGCATTTTCGATAAAAAGTAATAAACGCGATGACGAGAGAGCCATGGCTGTTCTCCCCCATGGTTAGTGACCGATGAAAACGCCAAAAAAAAAAAAAAAAAAACAGCTGATTATAGATATTAACCATTGTGGGTAAAACAATGGACTGAAGGTCTTTGAAGGTGAATTTTTTTTGCGTTGAAGTTCAGATATGCGTATGCACAGATAGATACCTTAAGCAAATCAGTCACTGAAATTTCAGGATGATCTCTGAGGGCTGATCTATAAATCGTTCCAAATGCGCATATCATTGATTATCAATGATTATTAAAATTGCTTCGTAAATTTTTCAAAGTCATTATTAACGTTTCTTAATAAAGTATTTTATTTGTGGCATATAAAGGTTTGACGAAACGGTTGCAGCATCAGCAAAATCAAATAAAATGTTCTTTAGGATTGCATTTCAGAAATCATTGTCTTGATAAAAATGACAGACTTTCGCATCCTATATAGTATTTTGTGCGATATGCATTACGTGTTATGTTTGGGAATTTTTGGTGTATCTTGCAACATTTTCGCTTTTGTTTCTTTTGCGTTTTGCTAAAGTTTTTTCATCGTTATCGGTATCAATAATGTTATGAAAGTATTAGTGAGAAAATTCTTGGATGATTGAAGGGGTAGGCCTGTGTATGCAAAATTTCTCGCTCAGACCAACGCCAAAGGTAGACAGTTAGACATGTTCGGTACATTTAACAACAATAGAAATAAATAACCGCAGGTAAGTGTATATCTTTTTGTTTTGTATGTAACGTAAAAGTGACAAAAGTTTTTATGGCTTTCTTGAGCGATAAATAACATCGCGATGCGCGGGTGTTGAACGCACACACGTTTGTTGTAATTTATGGATATTTAAAAAATACAAAAAAAAAAAAATAAACAAAAAGGAAGAAAAGAAAATTCGGTTTCTAGTTTAAGCGTTAATTGAGTTGGTGTTCAAATGAATGCATTTATGTGTACATATTCACTGATATATTAGCGCATGTCAGTTACCGTTATATACCGTTTTGAGTGTAAAAATGATTCGTGCAATAAAAAGCCATTGTATGCAATATTTTTGCAGTTTTGTTGTTGTTGTTGTTGTTGTTGTTGTTGTTGCTGTTGTCGTTTCGTACCTTTTTTTTTTTCTTTATTGTCGCTGCTGTTTTCAAAAGTTATTAGCATCTGCGAACATACATATTTATTAAATGCGCATTAACCTGGCATGAGTTTGAGCATATATTTCAATTGGTACGATAACTGTTGTTGCTTTTATTGTTTGAATATGTATGCGAGCGTGCATACATTTTTTATGTAACGATATCAAGGGATTGTCAGCTGTTGGTTCTGTGTTCACTCTCTTCCTGTTGTTTCTCTGATGAATCGATATTATCTGCAATTAAATGCCGAACGGAGTCGTAAGCGAGTAATGAATTGAATTACATGCAAGCACTGCTATGTATGTGCATGCATGCGGCCGCTGGTATGCGTGAAGGCAAAATGTGTAAATGTTTCTCCAAACTTCTTCTTAAATATTTTTTTTTTTTTTTTTTTTTTTTTTTATTTCTTTATATTATTATTATTATTATTATTATTAAAACATAAAAACAATATATATATATATATATATATATATATATATTTTAAATGTCTTTCATGTTCACATACATACCTCTATATACATGATGTTCTGATGTTCGCTGAATGTAGGTACATGCGTACATAATATGAACATTGAATGAACGAATTAATGCATCGTATACTTGTTTGAAATGAATTGTAGGATGACAGTAGAAGCAGATGTGCTGACTTGTTTTATTTTTTTTGCTTTTTAAAAAGAAGACGAAAAAACAAAGAGTTTTAGGAAAAGAAAAAATTCTTACCAAAGTATAAAAGAAAATGGCAACCACGTAGATACCATTCATCAGCAGCTATCATCATATAATATAAACGAAAATGTGTATCGATTCAAAATTTTGACTTTACACAATGGTAATTATCGTTATGTTAAGCAGGCGAACGTTTAAGCAGTTGCAGTTAATGGTCTGTTCGGTTGCATAAAGTCTACGCTTTATCGTTTTATATATATATATATATATATATATATATATATATATATGACTAATTCAACTGACATAAGGAGGTTCGAATATGAAAGCTTAAGTTGACTTCCTTGATGCCCAACAAATTTCATAATAAAAGTATGCACTGTCGACAGTGCGCGGTTGATTCACATTTTAAATTATAATCTTTTATCTATGGATGGTTGGCATCTTTAAACCGATTGCTCTTACTTAGGGTAGTGAATTTTTTTTTTGTTTTTTTTCCAATGTCGTGTTGCATTCCAATCTAATGTTTTTCGCTATTACTCTAAACGCTGAAGAATGGATTTAAACGAAGATTCTCAAGTTTTGCTAAAAGACTCAGGGCTTCGGCTAGGTTTTCAAAAAAAGTGTACCGTTACCGAATATTATACTGGCTTGTATTGCGTGAACGTGTGTGATAGAGCAGCGAATAACTGAATTTCAAGAACAACCCCTGATGTCCTTGCTTATTAATGTGCATTTAACGTAATACGTTTATTGCATCGTGTAGCGGAAGCAGACTTTGCTACTAAACCGCTTTTACGCAGACGTTGTAAATGACACATTAGTTCACCTTTTTTGACACGAGACTCTTTCCACCCAACCGTCTGTCAAACGCTACGCCGGTCACTGGATGATGTTTATTAGAAATATTTTCGATTTTATCTCTTTCTCTTTCTAGCTCTGACTTTGTTGACGATTTTCCTTCATTTCCAAGGGAGTTTCATTTAATTCACCTCCTTCGCTTAAGGAAATCATACATACATACATACATACATACATACATACATAGTGAATGTAGTTTGTAAAACATCAACCTACGCAAACGCATTCCATTTGTTTGTCTTATAAGCGCAAGCTTAAAGTCTACATCTGTATGTATATATATTTTCGTGTAAGTGTGAGCTTTGTGTCATGTTTTTAACCTATAAATAATTTTCTATCTACAATCGAGGTGAGCTTTGTTTTCATGTTTCTTGCTGACTGGTTTATTTGTTTGTTTGTTTGTTTGTTTCTTTAACTGTTAAAAGGCCCTAAAAAGCACGTTTCTGTTCCGTTGACTTAGGAAATTTATAGTTATATGGAAAAATTTCTGCCGACATGGTTTTTATTCGATCAAACATGAATCTACTTTGCATGCATGCTTCAAACTGCGCGTTCGTATATTTGGGGAGAAAGTGAAAAAGTGCGTTCAAATTATTATCACACTTTATGTTGCTGATGTTCAAGGCAATACACCTCGATTTTCTCTTCAACCACAGTAATTAATGCAATTGATTAATCAACTTAATTATATTATATTTTAGCTTTAGGTTGAGCGAGCAATCATGCCACGCTGTGTGTAATAGCTTTCTAAACATTAAACAATCGAAGCTATCCTTTCAACAAACATTTCCTTGTTTCTTAAAACACAAGCAAGTAGAAAACAGTATGGCATGGCCCACGATTAAGTGGTCTACACCACGTCGTTTGATATGGTTATTCAGAATGACTTTGTAAAATAACTTCATTATGTGGGTCAACGAACAGTGATCCGATCCGAACCTTTTTCAATAGCGATCACGTTTGGGCCTACACAAGTTAGTTTACCAATTCTCTTAAAAATTGCGACCTATAGGTTGAATGCAAAAACACAAGATGGATAGACGGACAGACGGATAGACAAGCTTACACAAGCAAAAAATGATTCTGAATCGATCGGTATAGTATGTCAAGTCCTCTCGGATGTTTCGTAAATCTGCAACAACTTAACATACCGGGTATAAAAAACTAGAAAAAATTAATGAATCGTTTTATGCTTTTCTTAGCCTTCTATTCCAAGCATGGCTTAATAATTCCGAGTTTCCAAAAATGTTACTTATTTTGTAACAAAGACAGCGACGCATCTGTGTGAAGTTTGCTCTTCTTGATCAGCAAACTATAATATATAGTTAAATATATGTACATAGGAATTCGACAGATTTCATTGCTTGTGTGCTAAGAAACAAAAAGTTTGATATAAATTTTTTGTTGTTGGCTATGAATGTTCGGGTACAAACTTTTACATTTTTTGCGGGTTAAAGCGTAAAAGATGCGATTCCGTCTTTGGCAGATGCAGTATAAGAGGCACCTTGGAGGAAAAAAATCAATACTTGAACTAAAAAAAAGATAATGTTATGATGTCAGAATTGCCGGAGGCAAAGGTAAAGAAGAACACAAAATGCGTTATAATGAAAACACATTTCAAAATATTAAAGGCCTTTGTTTGGAAACACGATTTTACAAAACGGCCCACAAAGCTATTCCTACAATTTTCATTCTTTCCACACGTTCGAGTTTCCCATAATATCTCTCTCAACTAACTTTCTCTATAACGATACGTAGAGGATGGTTGAGAAGTTAATTCCAACATCTTTTGTTGACAAGAAGTTGCGTTCGTTCGTTGATTGAAAATTGATTTTCTTTCATTTGAATACTTGAAAGGCACACGAAAATCAATATTTTTGAAATATACTACGTGGTCCACCACGTAGCGCTTTAGATATGCGCATTGAATTAAATTTTTCGTTACTTATTTCGAACACACTTCGAAACTTAATTTGAACATACTTCGGAAAAATTTCTCCAGTGTTGCCTTTTTTTTGTGTTCATTAAAAATAGTCTTCTTCTTTTTAATACCTTTTAAATACGTTTAATAACCTGCTCAACTTTTATCATTCAATTACTCTGCCGTTCATCCTAAAAAAATTGCCAAAATATCCATTGTTGGTACGATTCGTTATAAGAGTTGGTTGTCCGATTAGAATTAAGGGGCTTAAAGGTAGTTGCATTAATTTTAAACAAATTCATAAAATACATGCTGCAATCATTTGATTCCATATATAATATTCTGATCAGCATTGGGATTAAATGTGTCACCGCAAGATGGGTTTTTTAGGGACTTTTTTAGAGACTTTGGCTGCGTTGCAAAGCTTTTAGTTGAAAGTCCAAAGAAGTGCGATGAGTATAAAGATCATGCTTTGATGATATAGATCGGTCCGATTTGGTCATGTTTCCGAAAATTCAAAGCCATTGTTTCATTAACCTCGCTTTGAGTATTTTGGAGTAATTTTTTTTTTTTTTTTTTTTTTTTTTTTGATAAAAGCTATACTTGCAAAAGGGAAGAGAGAAACTCGTAACCTAGAACCACACATAGATCGGTAGTGATATTGAAAAACAGTGTGTCGCGTTCAGCCGATATCACACTTATGGCTGGCTATGGTTCAGTTTCCATCCTAATCGGAATCAGCATTGATCGTGTGCTTGTATGCGTGCATTTGTGCGAGAAATTGTTTTCCCAATTGTTGTTGTTTGGCAAATGAATGTTTGGCGAAAGATTCGGCTCAGGCCTTCACTAATCATTCTTAATTATGAAATTTGTCTGTATGTATAGTAGTCAGCACGCATGTTTTCATGAACCTTGCAGCCTTATCACGTGCTCTTGCGTTTTAAGGTTGTCTGCTGGTATTTTGGCTTTTTGTGTTTTTTTTTTTTCTTTTTTGGAAAATATGAAAAAAACATCTGTCTGTCAGCACACACATCCTGATGTCACAACTGCTCTTCAGGTTAAAAGACAAGAAAACAAGAAAAAAAATAAAAATAAAAATAAAAATGAATTAAAAAACAAAACGCACACCACAATGACTACTTATTCAATATTAAGGACAACTGTTTATTAATATTTGTGTGTAAATGGTGTGTGACAATGTGTTCACATAAATGTCTTTTTTTTTCTTTTTTTTTTTTTTTAAAGAAAGATCAATTTTATTATACACAAAAGGCGATAACAAAAAATAAAACAACAGCGAAAATGAAAGAAAACAATAAGAAATATTATGGCAGCTGATGATCTTTGATGATTATCGCTTACGGTGATCCTGTTCGATCAGTCTTCACTGCATACGCTTTGTATTTAAGGGTTAAATATTCTAAAAAACAAAAAAATATCTTAATACACGTATATATAAATATTAAAAAATGTATATGTATTTGTTCTTATTTTATTTGCGATAATTATGCCTACAACATGTCGGCGTGACTAACGATTATTGGTTTCCCGTAATTTCCGAAACAGAAAACAAAAAATAATCAAACTTTTAAACCGTTTGGCATTAAGTTAGCTTAAGTAACGAGCATTATTGATTGTGATTTACATAAAATATATATATATATATATATATATATATGATGACAAATGAATAAATAAATAAATAAATAAATAATTATGTATATATATATATATGTATATATGCACACCACATACAAAACATCAAATAAATATTAATGAAATGCGAACTACAGTTAAATGCTAAGCAAAAAAATTTAGTCAGCTATTGTATGTAATTTTACAACATATTCCCGGCAGTAGTTATGCATTTTTCAAATTTTTCGTTCCGATTCTCCAAAGTGCTTACCTAATAGCTCAAGTAACGGCGATGGACCGCGCGTAAGTTACGATTTACTCTTTATCGCCAAATGTGCGCCAAATGTGTGAAATACATCAAAGTCGGGAGAATTCATCGAAACGAGCACTGGTTCACTTAGATGGGCAATAACCTAAATGTCGTTTATATGTGTGTTATTTCATGCCAATAGTTTCAATGAGATAGAAGTCAATGAGATGCGTTTGTTTGCTTTCGCCCAAGATAAAACATTCACGGCCGATTATTAAAGACCGTACGTCACGTGACAGCTATTCATATAATGAGTATTCAAAGTAAGACGTTACATGAGATGTGGTTGAAAAAATGATCCGATCCGAACCATTTTCAAGAACTTTCGCCCCTGGGTCAAACGACGTCAGCTTACTTCATCTAAATATCTAAAAAATTGCCGCTAATAGGTTGAACAAAAAAAATTTAAGATGGACAGGTGGACAGCCGGAAAGGAAAGCTTAAATCCCGTCAGAATCGTTGTATTTATAATTAAAGACGGACCTGCATGAAAATGTTGAAAGTGTCAATAACAACGGACTGCACTGGAATACGGAACGTTGAGGATACATTAAAGTCTATAAGTGTCGCGATCGTACTTCAATGTCTATCGATAAACAACACGAACGTCGAGAATTTGGTGTTTGGGTTATGATAAGATGCTCCTCACAACAACACATTTTCTTGCATTGCTTTGCAAGACTTGCATTAGAAATTTAATTTATACCGTTCGAGCACCTTCGTACTCGTCCCATTTAGCTTCGTCGTCCTTTTGACCATTCTCGAAATTGAAGCAAAAAAAAAAAAAAAAGCGCGCACTTCTTAAACAATGTCAACTATGACGCTGCCAAGCTAAAAGGAAACATTATCGGTTTCGCTAAGCGTGCGCGAAACTAGCGACAGGTTTCAGTTGTTTACACATAATAGGAAAATAGGTTTCGAATCAAAATCCGTTCGAAAGATAGAGTCAGCAGCGCAAATAGTGTTTTGTAGTGCTTGCAAAAGACCGATTCATGGGAAAATTATACCCGATCGACGCCGGGTTGATCCAAGGGAACAAACTCGCTATAGAAGATGATGTCCATACAAACCCACTAGACATTAATTAAAAGAATTGGAAAAATTCCTCCCGGATCTACTTTATTAAAGCATATGCGCGTGCCCGGCGACCCCAAGCACTTAACAATTAAAATTTTTGGTTTTTTCGCATAAACCTCGCAAGATTTTTTTCAACAAGAAACCTTAATGAGAACGTTTTTTATCTTTTCTTAAAATAATTTCACAAGACAGAGGGCAGATAGGCGGGGAGAAAGGGAAAGATTCATGTAAACATGTACCTATCAGCTATATCTCGAGATCCTCGCTGTCTGTGGGAATATCGACCTACTGATTTTATTATTTTTAGGGTTCCTCTCAAGTGCCCCAGCTCGGGGTCACTAATTGCAAGTCATGGTCCGAAGGATACCATAGGTAGGGTAGGGCACCGAATGACCCAAAGCTTATGATCTGCCCGTTCGGTCAGCCGGTCTCATCCGTCAGTTTGCTCTTATATGGCCAAAGCATATGTACTTCCTTTAGATATAACCGTCTGCGGAGTACCCGTGGGACGAAAATTTAAAACCCCCTCATATCTTCCGGACTAGCTAGCTCAGCAATGACATGAGCCTTCGTCTGTACAACCCCGAAGTGGCACTTAAGAGGATCTGTAAAAATTATAAAGTCAGTAGATCGATATTTGGACAGATAGTGAGGATTTCCTGGCATAGCTGTTACAGATGTTCAGAGAGAATTGAGAGACACCCAGACCGAAGAAACAGCGATAGCCAGAATTATTTCGGGGGAAATTTCCGAATTGATGTATAACAAGTTTGGCTTTCATATCTCTTATATGCCGCTAGTTAAAAATTTATCGCTTATTGGATGCACGCATTTTTGCAGAGCTCTCGTCTATATCTCTGCAAAAAAGTGTATAAATATTCGTAATAAGCAACTTTTCCAAGCTTAAGAATAACACGTGTTACGCGTTGTAACATAGACTTCTTTTGTTTATAGTCGACGTGCATTGGCCAAGGATTATATCCAGTTCCAATTTTGATCTCTTGCAAACACAAGCCTAAGAATTGGTGGATTCAGAATCGATTGCATGCATACATAGTTAGCATGCATTTTACGTTTATAAAAATCGTTTGACAAACTAAAAAAAGTTGAAACTTGATTCCGAATCTCTTCACTATGTTGGTAAGAGAGTTGGTAAGGAAAGAAGAAAGGAAAGGAAGAAATTTGTTCACTTGTTCGTCAAAGTAGAGAATATATCTGCAGTAAAATAATTTCAAGCAGTTAACAGCAATATCATGAATAAAGCCAAAGTAATTTAGTAAATTCCTGTTAAATGAATCAAACATGAACAGAAAATGCATTCCATGCTTACTTTCAGATATATATATATATATATATATATATAAATGTGTGTCCATGTATAATAATACACATTAAATTGCGTACGGATGTACATGTGTACATGAATGTTCTTATAAGCATAAAAAAATAATACCGAGAACAAAACTTTCTCACATAACAAATCCAGATCAATATACGCAAGAGACGCAGAACACGAAAACAAACACAACATTGTTTGGGGATAAAGATGAAACGGGCAGATAAAGAAATGTTGTTGCTTTTATTGTAATATTGTCGATATTTGTATAAAAACATTGGAAAGAATAAAAAGAACACAATATAAAACGGTATGTTCAACACACACACACACACACACATATATATATATATATACATGTACGAAAAAAAACAAAAAAAAAATGAATAAATAAAAGAAAACAGGCTCATACCCAAATTTAAACACCGACTTTGGTGAGTAAAATGGAATGAGTTGAAATTGACGGCAATGTTATGTAAAAAAAAAGCAAAAAATAATTTTCAATACATAAAAAAAATCAAAAAGATATTACATATACATGAACACACACACACACACACACACACACACACACACGGACACAGAGAAGCAGAGCATACACTTGTATTATATTAAAAGTTTATATATATATATATATATATATATATATATATATATTTATATATACAATACATATACAATATGTATATACATTAGAGACAGTTGGGAAAGAATTTATATTTTTAACAAAAAAATTCTGAAACCTTTGCCTTTTTTTCAGTGGATTTAAATAAACACTTGCCCTAGTATATGTGCGTGCGGTGTGTGATAACTGATGGATACCTGCTTTGAGTTAAATCGCTTCCATTTTCTCCCTACCCGTTTTAATACAGAGTCAACCTTAAGCGAAGGCTTTTAAATAAAGCAAATGAAAAGCAATAAATCAATAAAATGATATAAAAAAAAAGTTTTGAATAAATACATAAAACAGCTTTTGAATAAAAATATAAGTGAAGGAAATGCAGAGAGAAACAATATATAATAAAATGTATATTAAAATAATAATAATAATAATAATAATAAAAACAAAAAAAAACAAAAAAACAAAAAAACATTACAATATACAAAATAAAAAAACAACTGCGAAGGACAGCTGTAATCATTTGAAGACGACTCTCTTGATCCTCCATTGCCCTCCAATCCCGTATATATTTAAGATAAATTTTTTCATAAACCAAGACAACGCGAAAGCCGATATCTCTTCAAAATGTTTCTGAAGTTTCTGAAGCATTCTTTTTAGACTTTTTTCTTTTTAGCAAATTTCGAATGGCACTAACAAACCTCTAATATTCGTCCTCATCAAATTAAGATCAAATGGACAGACCTATCGAAAAATCGATTCAAATTCTTATTTCCATATTTCATAACTGCGTCACCTTTCGAACGCATTCTTCTCTGACCTATACAAACTGTATGATAAACTCATTCTATCCTATCCTATAATGTTGAAAAAAAAAAAAAAAAAAGAAAGAAGAGAAGAAAAATGATAACAATATATAGTACAATAATACGTCCATACAATAAAGCTTCATTGACAATGTTGTTGTTGTTGTTGTTGTTGTTGATAGCGATGGTGATGACGACGGTGATGGTGACGGTGATGGTGACGGTGACGATGATGATGACGATGATGCTGATGCTGATGCTGATGCTGATGATGACGATGACGATGCTTTTTGTAAAAAGCCGATAAAACACGTCCAACAATTTATTTTGAATAAAAGGAAAGCAAATATTATGTACGGCATGCATAAATATATTTTTACATATATTTTCAATTCAAATATATGGGCTTTTCAACTTGTGATGAATTTCAGAAATACTACGGTTTACCAGAAGCTGATAACAGGAGCAGCATTGTTTTTGTCATTTTGCTACAAAAAAAAAAATGAAAAGAAAATTTAGTTCGGTTTGTTTTGCATCTGCACGCAAGAAGAAACAACATTTTCTTCTTTTTTTTTTTTTTCTTATCTATCCTTCGACACCCAATAACTTAACATTTCCATCCATTAGGATCCTTAAGAGTTGTACGAATTTTTCAAGAAAGAAAAAATGTCTTTCCGTTAATAGGGCCAACAGTTTCCGTTACGCTACACTATATAATGGAGGATATAAAAAATTATTGTTGTTAGAGAGTTAATTGTCGATGGGAAGTCAAAAACAGCAGTTTTTTTTGTTGGTGTTAAGTTGATGCCTGATGTCCTCCTGTCATTTGCGTAATATTTTCAAAATTTCTTTATTTACAAGTCCCTTTATTTTGTGTTTGGTGTTTTCTTGAACGAACCACGCCTACTTTCAATTTTGTTTTTCGTAGTTCAACCCGGACTATGTGTAATATGTAATCTAATATAAATATAAATATAAATATTTGTTGGCTTTTAACGTGTTCTAATAACGATTGCCTTATGGACAGAGAGACGAACTAAGTGGCATGGCTAAATCGACCCAGAAGTCTGCGCTAATCAATAAGTATACTTTACGGATGTTATACGGAGAGAATATAGAAAATAGACTAAACCTTTCCTTAATTAGTGGAGAAAAAGACTGTCTTTAGATGCTTAACGTTCGACGGCATAAATTGTATGCGTAGAGTTCATTTTACAAAGCACACAATCATTATGACTTCTCTGAAAGCGTGCAATTTAATATAATCACGACTGCGTACACTGTCAAGAGGTTTGAAATCAAGCTCCTGCACAATTTTAATGAGAGCAGCACCCTTGCTTTCTTTCCCTTACAGTCTCAGTTTATAACAAACAATCTTTGCTAAAATGTAAAAACTATACAGAAATAACAACATTTTCAAAAAACCAATGTTTTAGGCCCAAGCTTATCTAAACACATCCTTTAAAATATTAATACGCGTCCCATTATCGTCCATATGAGAAGCGCTGCGATGCCATGGCATGCACTTCTATCACTTCTTGTCGCATTATAACATTCAAGTTTTTATAATCCCCACCGCCAATCGATTAAAAGAAATTGGATTTGTCTTCTCATATATCCATCAAAGCGTATCGTGCAAAATGTATGACGTACAAGCATGATACGCTATGTAAGCTTAACAGATAAGCATAAGCATCTTACTGTTAGCTCTCATATAAAGAATGAACTCTTACATACAAACATATCCAGTTATCTACGTAGAAATATTTTGATAACAAGCCTCTTGTTGTCATTATTTTAATTCGCTAAGATGCGCAGAGGGAATAATCGAACTAAAAACGCTACTTAATCAATAAATTCCGTTCAATTCAAAAACTATTCGAAAATTTCCTCCCTATTTATCCTTTCGTATCGAAAGTATTAGACATCAACGATCGGGAAATTTTTTGAAAAATTTGAATAGTTCGCAAGTCGTCCCCTCCCTCTCTTCTCATTGTTGTAAACATGCTCCTGACCGCAAAAATGAAGCTATCGACTTCAAAATTGGCAGAAACGGGCCAAATCGGTCGATAGCACGACATAAACTGAGAACATCTCTGTTTTTCAAAAGGAATGAAAAATTGGTTTGTTGCTATAGCAAAAATAAAAATTTCATCGCATATTCTATGACCGATGATGCTATAGCATCTGTGCACAAAAATTGGAAAAATTTGACCACGCCCACCCATTATTATAGTGTATCAAAATTTTATTCTTTTTTCATTACCTTTAGAACACGCGGAAACAAGCTTCAAAAACCCCATAAAGTATGCAAAGTTTTGACCAATTACAACCCTTAAATGCACCTAAACATGGCCGCCTGTTCGTCTCTCCATCTGTAGGTTTGCCAAACTTTGTAGTATTTATAGTAAACATTCTCCCATTAGCGGAAATGAAGATATCGCCTAAAAGTTTGCAAAATAATTTAGAATTGACTTTAACTTTTCAAAGGACACGCCTATATCGCCCACATGCCTCTACGGCAAAAACTTTTATTCTGAAAATAGAAGAAATCAACTGCGCCCACTTCATATTATAGAGATCGAGAATTTTGGTGAGAAAACGGTGATGGGTTGAAAAGATTCAGTTCCGGCCGAATTTAATTTTCTTACTTATTGGCCTTCACAATACTTTTGTCTCAATAGGTGGTAGTTGCAACATGCCTAACATTCACCCAAATATTTATTTTGCTTAATTTGAAATCAATGTGATGAACCCTGTCAGGGACAATAAATACGCCGATGCAATAAGAAACTCAAAGTTATTTACATAACAATCTGTAGATGCAAGTGCATAAAGCTTCGTGATCTCACTTATCATATCACTTCACAAGTGACTTTGCATAGACATCTTTACATTCTTAGGCATTCATAACTTCTTTCCTTAAATGTTATTGAGACGTATTTGTCGTCACCTACCTTTTTCCCTCATTTTTACTTTCATATATATTTTCAATAAATATATAAAAGATTTTTTGTTCTTAAAGCAATACGAACGCAAATACAAATTGATTTCGTCGTATAGCATCCGCATGAATTGCTTTTCTATAACGTTCTAAATAGCAAACAAAACAAAAAATAATGATAATAAAAAGAAAGAAAGAGTTGCCTACCGGGAGAGAGGGGACATAGCACTCGCACACAAGCTGTAGCAGTATAAGGTGGTTATACTTGTTCAATTAGATAACAACTACTACTCAATAACAAAAACCATTTGTTCTCATGAAAGAAACAAAAAAGTAAAAAACGTGCAGATAAAAACATTTCAATTCACACTTGGTGGCATGGAATGCCACAAGCTTACATACTTATCTCTACGTATTGTATAACTTTTTTATACTGGTTCTGCAGTCATCAAAGAAAAAATAAATAAAAAAATTAAAAACGAAGAAAATTTTAAAAGCAGAACTACAGAACTATTTCACATTGCACGTAAATATATACATATGTGTGTATGTGCGATATGTTGTGGCATCTAAACATCATCAATAATAGTGACCACACCAAAAGATACCGAACGCAGCAAACATAATGCCAAACAAAAATCATCACCATCGACATCGCCATCGCCATCGCCATCGCCATCGCCATCACCATCACCATCACCATCAACATCAACATCAACATCATTATTGTTATTATTATCATCGTCATTATGATGTTGAAGCAATCATTTATAAATTCCATTACGATGAAGATAATTATCATCATTCACTACGATGTCGATATGATGATGGTATACAAAATAATTTCATTATCATGCTGATGACCATTAAACAACAAGCTTCACTAATGTCGAGAAACATCAAGCATCGACTCAATCATAAGCCGCCTTTAACGAAATGTATATACAATATGTACTACGCGTACATAATAACTAACAATAAAGTCGATTGCGTTTCTCTGCCGCGACGTAAATGCCATATGTACCGTAGCTTATGGCAAAAATATAGATAAAAGACACTAAGAAGAAAAACATTCTCTTTCGCATTTCGCATTGTTGTTGGCGGGTTACGATGATGATACATTTGTTTTCGATTTTATTGATATTTACTTGTTATATATATATATTTAACATGATGTTGTTGTTGTTGTTGTTGATTTTTTCTCTTTTTCTCTTTTTTTATTTTTTAATATTTCTTTTTCAAAGAGATAGGAAGAGACATAGAGATCGTGATCTATCTTCCACTTTGATCGTCACACCACAACAACCGACAAATTGAAAGCATACAAATTGCTATGAATTCGTTTATAAGTTGGTTTCATCTTACGGACGATTGAAACGATCGTTCGATCGATCGATCGATCGATTGTTCAATCAATCTTGATAATCGCTGTGTACGATGCTAATTTAAAGTTTTCCATTTGTTTTGTTAGTGAAATGAATAATTCACAAATTGTAGGTTACTTTTCATTATTACATTAAAATGTGTGCAATATGGAGGTGATGGACAAGTATGAGGCTTCCTTTAACTATTTCAATTATCCAAAATTATGATTTATTTACTACCTGAAATTTTATTTTATTTTATACTTAAAGAGAGACTCTCGTCTCTGGGTATTTAAAACCTATTTGCTTTCCCAGCCGAATTCGTTTTTTTTTTTTTTTTTTTTTTTTTTTTTTTAAAGAGCTCTACTTGTTTTTATTGCTGTGTTTTAAATGCATTTGTTTGCCTTTTTGTTTTTTGGCAATCATCGAAAATAACCACAAAGAAACTTCAGGTAACCTACCTCACATTACCTACCAGGCAATAATAAAGAGATAGTCAATCAACGTAAAGATGGACTTGTGAAGTCAACCTGTTCCATGATTAATAATATAGCGTGCGTGTAGCATGGTGACGTATTAGGAAAGATGTACGGAAAGAGAGATAAATAGTGAAATAGTGGCGGACCTTAGCAAGGAAGATTAGATTAAGAAGGAATCGGACGTGAAATCAAGGTCTTCCGTAATTCATACTATAATCAATGGAGTTTGAAATGGATGAAGGGGGCGAGGACTAGGACATCCAGGCTTTGTAAATGAACAGTTAAGATAATTTGCAACTAACATCACCAACTAACAAGAGAAACCAAGTTAAAGAGGAGCTGCAAGCAATAAATAAACATTTAGAAGCGTAGCCACTATTATAGATAACAAAATTTGATGTGAAAGGTCAGATCAAGCGGAACCTGTATGTTACCATCTTTCGTTTTCCGTAACCCGTAACTCAGCAATATTGATACGACATACCATTTATCTATCGTACAAGATATATTAAGACTGTGCGCATATATATGTAACGGCCAACAAGACCCATCTTTTACTGTACTGTTCGTGATGTTTGATCGCAATTGTGGTCGCAATTTTCGTGATATTTTGACGAAATTCGATAAATTGTTGTGAACGGCCAGTTTGGCGATAACTTCTGCCTCTTATTTCAGAAGCATTCCTACCAAAAGTAGGCCTTCTTAAGGCATACGATATATGGCAATAATGTGCAATTTTTCGTCCATTACGGCGAAAATAAGTGAAAACCAATCAAAATTTCGATGAGAACGACAAACTTGCTTGCTTGGGTTGCTTGCTTTTGGGAACTCTTCCGCATAGGTGTTCGTACGGCGAGTATGCGTTTACATGGCATTTTTCCACGTAAACACCTAAGAAGTTAGTTTTGGGCAAAATGGTTTAGAGAATTGAACGGTTGATCTTGCCGAAGTGCTAGCGCTAGTCTAGAGTGTTTTTAATTGTTTTTTTTTTTTTGGAAAGTTCTTTTGTTGGTCAGACGGTGCGCTGTCCTCTTAAAAGCGTTCGTCAGAAAGGCGAAATTCAATGAATTTATTTCAAAAATGCCTCGCAAACTAGTTCCGTGACTGCCGATATCCGCCAAAAAACTCGGCATTGTCGATAAGTTCGGATTGTGACGGTGTCACATCGATGCACAATGTATGTCCTTCTTCCTCCTGGCATTTCTGCATTTGGCCCGAGCCCGAGTGGTAAAACAAATTTTTTGCAAGAGTGTTCGCTTATCTTGTTAGGACGGTAAATAGGCACCGTTATGATCGAATGAGAGATTTGTGAGAAAATGTGGGAAAAACGGATGTAGTGATTGAGACACGACTACATTTTCTGTTTCTGTCGCTAGCGATTAATGCATCTACAAAAAAAAAAAAAAAAAAAAAAAAAAAAAAAAAAGAAAAGAAAAGGAAAAACTATCGTGAGATAACCTCAAAAGCCCAAAAGAGCAGAATTATTGGCGTACAAAAATACGCTATAGTTTTTTTTCTTAGCTTTTTAATATTTCTGAAAAATTGGAAAAAACAGTATTTTGTGTTTTCTTTTTTTCCTTTTTTCATAAAAAGCTTGTATATGCATATAAACATTAAATTGATTGCAGAAAAATTAAATTTAAGAGAAAAAGGAAAAAAAAAAAAAAAGTAGAAAACTTTCACCAACATTTGCTACAATGACATACAATTTTTTTTTTTATTTTTTACATTTTACGTTTTATTTTTTATTTAATGGCCCCATTGGCTGCCTAACTAACTAAGATACTAACTGGCAGCCCGGTTGTTTGCCTGCTTGCGTACCTTAGCTAAACTTTTGCTAGCCCCGATGACTGGCAGCCTGTCAGCTTAGCTTCGCTGTGGTGTGTGAATCAGTGTAAGTGCATTGCAGTGACGAAGTAAAAAAAAAAAAATAAATATAGACACAAACACAAACACAAACACAAACACAAACTTAAAAGCAAACATACACCCATACAAACATGCACGAATGATTAAAAACGAAAATGAAACGAAAAGAAATCATAGATTTCCATTTTAGCAAGTAGAAGAGTTTAGAGAGCAAAGCGCATAATTGGCTATAAATTATGGCTAATTGTTACAAGACGGCACAAAATTCGTTTGTAGCCACAAATACTTTTGGTAATTATTATGCGAGAGAGAGAGATAGAGAGAACAAGAGATTCTTTAGTCTTTCCCGTTTAAATAATGAAATCGATGCCTATGAGCTCATATTCATATCAACAAAACACCATAAATTCTTGTCTTCGTTCAGAAAGAAAGACAAAAAAGGAAAAAAAAAAACATTTAATTAATTTGTAATTTTGTGTAATTTTTTTTTTTTTTTTTTTAACATTTTTACACACATATAATGTTTTTATCTGAATACAAGCTTGCTATCAAATGTTGACAATGAAATGCGTTCTATTCCGTGTTATCTGAATGAAAACAAGACAAGAAAAGATCTTTTTTTTTTTTTTTTATTTTTTTTCACATTTTATTTTCATTTATTTATCTTTTATTGCTCAACCGCAGGAACCGATAATTGTTTCCAACACATATGACATATGATAGTTGCAAATACACACTTTGCATATTTTCTTGCTCTCTTTTATATTCTTACACCCGCTGATAAGATTCCCGACAGAAAAATATTCATTTGTAAAAGCAGTACTTGGAAATTAGTCTGAGACTTACTTTCATGAATTTGAAAGACTAGGAAACACGTGTTTTCATTTCGTCGTAACAGGCAGCAAACTCACTCTATAAAATATTTAGCGCTTAGTACTACCAATAAAGCATACAAATGTTTACTTAATGCGCTAGCATTGGAGTTCCATTCAAATGCCGTAAAAGCCTTTAAAACTATATACTAATACCAAAATATATCCACACATGCACTGCGATTATCGTAAAGCATAAATCAATAAATTGCGCACAAAGCTGTTAACTAATCGAAATATGCACCATCGTTATCTATAGTCTTTTGCCTCTTATCGGGTAGAAATTTCGTTGTTTCGAGGCGAAATAGTTATCGAGCAATTTTCGAGCGTCTTCAACTTTGCCGAGCCCCGAATTCGCTATATATGACTGTATCGAGTTGAATCGGTGACAATTAGAAGGAAATAAGTGTAGTGGATACGACCTCGATGGCTTGTGTTGCAGACGCGCAGACGTGTGCGAGTTTCATCGTTTTCAGGACAAAAATCTTTGCATGAACTCTCACAAGCCATTCTCTAACTATTCCATAGCTTACTACTATCGCGCTCCAGGCGAAACGAATTATTTACGTAACTTCCGTAATCCGTAGCCGCATTTTGTTCCCATTTTAATCCCTTTTAAAAGAAAAAAAAAAAAAGATTGCAGTGCTGTAAATAAAATCCATCTCGTTACACTTTCAGATACACTAAAGTAAAGTAAAGTAGCTTGCAACGAACTAAGACTTTTATCGTACGGTCAGCGATCTCCATGTTTGTTACTTATATCGAAAATTTCGGAAAAATTGAACGCGTCTCGTACATTTTATAAAGCAATCGAATTCAGTCAGTCAATGCGGAACTTATTCGTACACTTGAAATATAGTAAAAGTAAGAAGACTAGAGAGAGTCTCCAATCAATGCTCTTGGGAAGTTTTGATACAAGGCACGTGTACAGTTAATTAAGAAAATGCAATTATTTCTAAAACCAGTTAGGTTTACCTTCACTTGTCTCGGAGTGCGTTTTTTCATGTCAGACGTACGCTTGCGTATTGTGAGCGTGCTCAGATCATTTAGGAAGCCTCCTCAATATTGGCGATGTACTTGTCGAACGAAGTAACACTATACAGAACTGAAGTCGTTTTGAACAACTTTTCCAGAACTGGCTGAGCTAATGTTGACCTATTGCTTTATACATAAAAGCAAACATCCCATAAACAAAAAAAGGTGGTCAAGGTTTTTTTTTTTTGACCAAGAAAAACCGGAATACAAACTACCGAGACATATTAGAAGGCACGGTGGCAAGAGACATGACTGGAAGTGTCGAAATATGATTTCGTTTAGAAGTTCAGACCCACTGCCAGACAGAGCCCACTTGCACAGAGTTATTTATCGTTTACGCTTTCCTTTTGAAATTAAAAAAGTTGTATGTTTGTTTTATGGTAACGAAGCTACGTTAATAATGCTAGGCTCCGTGTAGGTTCCGTGTAGGCGTTTTTGTCGATTTCCTTTTCGTCCATACAACTAATGATACCCATCACCGGATGGTACAGACATACAGTAATTTTGTCAAAACCTTCGAAATGCCCAGAAGGAAGCATCAAAGATGCCGCAATGCTTATATATATTCTTGATCAGTATTAAATTCTTGTCCGTCTGTCTACTGGCTGTTTTATACATTCTCCTGGCCGCAAAAGTCACTCCAGCGGCAGACAAATGGGAAGTTTTTGTTCGCAGTTTGGTATTGGAAATGGACCAGATCGGTAGAAGGATACGCCTAAGTGAGAACACCTCTTCAAAGCTCACCTTCACCTTTTCAAAAAGAATAAAAAATTGCTTTTTTCCTCAGTACCCTTAAAATTTTTGTACATTTATCTGATATATTAGGGGGACCCATAAGAAATCAATTATTTTGCATTCATAGACAAAACTAATTGATTAGTTATGGGTCCCCCTAATATATCAGATAAATGTACAAAAATTTGAACGCATATTCTATGAGTGATACTGTAGCGCAAACTCACAAAAAAATGCAAAAAAATTGACCTCGCCTGCCCAATATCAGGATGTATCGACCTGTGTACAACTTCGGATGCAGTGTCTGCCCAACTAGTGAGTATCTGCCATAAACTGAGAACGCCTTTGCTTTCTGAACTTTTTCATCGTTACAAACTACAACAGATACAGGAAAGTGTGGGCAAAGTGTGTGTTTTTAATATTTTTAAGAATAACGATAACAAAGAGTAAGAGATTCGGTCTTTTATCTCTCAGTAACAGACGTACAAATTATTCGACATTTTTATCCAAATTCCCTTTTAAAAGATGTTGTCGAAGCTAAAAAATCATTGTTCGTCATTTTTCTTGTTTTTTTTTCTTGTTTTCTTGTTTATTAAAGTACCGAACTTTGCATTCTTGTTCTTCATTAATTTCTTTAAAATCGTGTCACGCGTATTATTAATTTTATCATAACGTGGTTGTCTGTTTTTTTTTTTGTTTTTTACCTATTTTTTCCATTCTTTTTCAAGTAATTTTTAATTAATTAAGTGATAATTTAAAAAAAAAAGTACCGCAATGGGAAAGATATGAATTTTTGTCATACCTACAAATACCGTATGAGAGCGTAAAAGCGTTAAATGCCAGACAATGACGAGTCATACAAAATTTTTCACATATACAGTAAAAAATAGTTATACCAACTGTCATATCAATAGTCTGACAAGCTGATGTCATATGCATTTTGAAAATAATTAATTAATTTATAATTATATAGGTTTTCCCGTCAGCGACATAACTTAACATATAGGTTTTCTCGACTAAGGTCGGCAGAGAGAATATGATTGCGTATGCAATCCTCATAAATAATATAGAGACGGAAGACAATTGGAAAAGTGTACATGTACAAGTATTGGGAATTTTATCGCGCTTTCATTACGCCATTATTATCAGAACAGATATAAATCAAAATTATGGCCCTCGCAAAGACCCGCCGATTCGTTTATGGTTATTGCGCCGTTGAATTACTTGCAGAACTTTTGTTTTTTCACACATTGCTATAGACATTATCGTGATAGGTGATGCGTGCTCAAGTTTTTCTACAATCACATTACTTCATGCACTTAAAAACAAAGGTATGATCGAAGTCATCTACTAGTGTGCATGTAATAGGAAAATCACTTTTCTTAACATGTCTCTCGAGCATAACGCTATCAGCAGATCAGAGTACTCTTACTGCGCAGATCTAAATGGTTCCAATTTAAGTACAAAAAGTAAAAATAGTATACTGGGACAAAGCCCACCATCAGATACCCTACAGCACTTTGCTTACTGTATTTGTTCACATAGTGACTTTCCAAGATAACGCGTTACATGGGCAGCAATCGAGAAAGCAGTTCGATCCGAATAATTTTTAATAGGGTTCGTCCTTGGGCCAAAAATCGTGGCCAATGGGTGAATACGAGAAAGGAAGACAGACACATTAGTTTAAAACTTTTTTAGAAAGTGATTTTGAATCGGTCAGCATAATAAAGTCGCAAGGTGAAGGATGCAAAAATGCAATAAACTCGACTGTACAGAATTCAAGTTAGAGGCGATTCCGTTTACACATAGTTGTCTTTGCTGTTTGTTAATTTGTAATATTTTTAAAAATCTCTCATACATGTGTGCAGTTGAATCGTACTATCCTTTTGTCGTACTGCTTTATAACTTCATCGGTAAAAACGACGTTTAGTAACATGTTAGTCCCTATTTTCATTAGTCGTAGTTAGTAAATGCGTGACGCTTTAAAAAGGATAAAAATTTATAGGAACAGCAGTGTAGTGCGAATGTTACGAAAACGAAACAACATAAACTTTCCTCGCTTGGACAGATGAGTGAAGGCATCAATATTTTTCCGATAAAAAAAAGAGGTTACATTAGAAGATACAACCGGCTTTGGTTAATGTGATATATTTTTCGACTTTACCCCAGGGAAATGTTCACAGTTAGGTAGCAAGACGTAGAATATTCGTCTCGACATTTCGAAAGTGCATTTTTCGAAACATATTCGAAAATGGTTTTGACTGACGTCTGCTCCGTCTCACTACAGCGAAGAGCTTCTTTGTATCGAACGATGTAGTGCGAATCGTATCCGACTTTTGTAGGATTGATAAAGAAATCCTTTTAATAAGTTTTGGAGGCTTTAAGAAAAACTCATAAATGAATCTATTCAGTTTTGTCTTCTGTTCAATCATTTTTTCTCCTATGGGCTGACAATTTTCTCATCCGCAATAAAAGATAAACACACAAATATTCTTTTTTATGTGTTTTTATTTCTTTTATTTTTCTCTATTCTTTTTGTTGATTTTTCAAAAAAAAAAAGTAAAACTATTTACCTATTTGTTTGGCTGTCGAGTTGGCTGTAAATTCATCTCTCATAAGGAAGCATTTTTGTGTGCTATTTCTTTTTTGTTTTCTGCGTTTTTTTTTTTTTTTTTTTGTGCTTTCTAATGCATTATCAACAGTTCAACAGCATCGATGCGATGTGTGTGTATGTTTACACCTTTTTTTGTAGTTATTTTGCTGATGCTTAAAAAACAATCTTAAGAAAATTGAGTCTACGTACATACATACATACATACATACATATACATATACAAATAACTGTTAATCATGTTTCAAACTTCGTTGCAAGGTTTTCGTCTTTTTGTTTTTCTCTAAAATCTCTTTCTTTTTCCTTTTTGTTTCTGTTTATTTTTTTCTGTGCAGAAAAATGTTTTCTTTAGAGCGAAAAATTTGTCGGCGTTTTTTTTTTCTTTCTTTCTTTCTTTCTTTCTTTTCCTTCAGCATATGTGATGAATCGCTGACAGCAAGTGTCGGTAGTAGCCATTGAGAAAAGGTGTGTTATCGGTGTGTTATTTATATTGTTGTTGTAAACAATAGATTTGGTTGAAAAAGTAAAGTTTTGCTGAGTTAGCCTTAAAGAGTTTTACTTAAATTCTTTACAAATTTTGGCATTCCTTTGCCTCATTGCTTGCCTTGCTTGCAATTTTAAACTATCCTAACTTTAGTTATCTTATTTTCTTCTATGCATTTTCATCTTTGATAGATGAGGCATTCAGGAGACAAAATTTGCACAAGAACTTCTCTTAACGGGCTGCTGTCTCCTCAACTCCTCAACAGTGAAAAGAAACGAAACGAAAGCTAATTTGCTTATCTTTAAAGTTTTGTGGAGTAACTGAAGCAATTGTCCAGATTCTTACCTAAGAACTCGACGTAAGGCCTCGCTAAATAACTTCTTGGATGAAATAGAAAGAAACATCTTTTTGTTTTTTTTTCAATACCCGACTTTATTCATTAATACGTTCTCCCTTAAGAGCAATGCAATGAGTTCAAGGCTTCTCTCCCCATCCCCATGCTTGATTTTCTTTTTCCAACAGTTTGCCAAGACCGTCAAAATACGTTTCAGTTTCCGCGATGACCTCATCATTTCGTTCAAAAGTTTTTCCCTCAAGTGTCCTTTCCATTTGCACGTTAATGTCCTTGCTCCGCTGTGAGAAAACGCGGGAAAAATCATGCTCATGCAAAAATGTTCAAAAATGTGCAAAATAGTGAGTGTGACTGCCTTCTGATAGCTTTGCGGTATCATCTGTCCCTGGAAACTTCGTTTTCCGATTATCGACAATAATTGATTCATTAAGCTTTTTGATATTTTCTAGTGTAACCATTACTTCTGGAAGACCATCGCGCTCAGTGCTCAGTGTCATTGAAAATCGACGTATCATGTCATTCTTTTTCCAAATCTCGGGAATTATGGATATACGTGCTACTTATCAGCGTACATGTGGAGGTTGAAAATTTCCTCATAGAAATAATGCCAAGAAATGTGTTCTTTCAGAATTTCTCTTTTTGACACAATTCGTTTATTGGGTGAGACTACTTGTGAGATTGGTGACGTTTTCCCGTTCAGGTACTTTAGTAGTTAGTTGTGGCCTTTGTCATATATTTGTGTTGACACAAATGGTAGGTAATCAATGCACGGTAAAGAACGGCATTATGAATATTAAGAAAGTAGTCAGTCAGTCACGCCTCAAAGCTTATAATTGTTAAAAGCGACTAATGTGCTCCAAGACAGAATTCACGATTTTTTTTCCCGATCTTTATATGAAACGATTGCTTCGATTTGATTTTTTTAAAAATTTGTTCGTAAGATATTACATCACACACTCATGTACGACATATGTGCTCTGACTGTTTATTGCCCGAATTGGAAAATGTAATCCAAAAATTGTTATAAAATATAACTGTGCATGTATGTGTGCGTATGTGTCTATATGTGCGTCTGTCTGTTTAAAAAAAAAAAAAAAAAAAAAAAAAAAAAAAAAAAGCAAACACCAAATCACTTTAGACACAACATTACAAACGCAGGCTACTCGAAACAATTTATGCAATTTCAATGAGAGCTGCGCTTATATGGTAAAAACAAAAATTGAAAATTCAATATTTACAATAAGATAGAAAAAAGTGAGGAAAAAAAAAAAAATAAATAAATATCAACGAAAATATATGATATAATAAAATTTTATGCCAATTTAGTTGGTGCCGAAGTGGAGCTGTTTTTGGGCAATTTTTTTTTTTTTTTTTTTTTGTTTTCATTTAGTTTTAATTTCATAAAAACAAAAAAAATTTTAAAAAAATGCCAATGAAATGCGATTTGATTTGTGGGTTGGGTTTTTCATGTGAAAACATATAATTTAACACACACACACACACACATATATATATTAAAAAATTGTATGTCATATATTAACAATAGCCAATCTACGGCACGCGATATAGTTTAGAAGAAAATTTGCTTAACCGAATGTGTATTCAATTTCGAACTTTGAAGTCAAAATGTTTCTTACGACAACATATATATACTTTCGTAAAGCAATATAATAAATGAATGGGCGTCTATATCAAACTTAATTCAAGTAGGGAATAACCAAAAATCTTTATCGTCTTATTTTTACTACATTTCCATTACTACTCTCAGGACTCATGATGTCTGAATCAAGTCGAATTAAAATCTTAACCTGATCAGATCGTGTCGTTTATTCTTGTCGCAAAGGTAAATTTTTATGCTCACTCTACTAGCGTTCACTTCACGCTTTGCTATTAGTACCAATCAAAAGCAGGCTTTAGAAGCTCTAAAGATCATATATATGTATTGTGCTTGCCTATGTAAACATTCGTTGATGTATTCATGTGCCTGTCCCTGCAATTCTCAATCTAATGGAAACACTTTTTCTATTATATTTATCAAGCTAGGAGAACTCGAACAACTCGAAACAATTACTTATTGGAACTATAGAGAAATTTTTTAAGAAAAATTTATTTGTAAATCTATTGCATTTTATTTGTTTAGTCTTAAAAGAAATTTGCAACTTTTTGTTTGCTACTGCGTAGGGTATAAGAGGTAGGGTAATTGGATACCATGCGAGAATGTCTACGAATTCAAAGAAAATATTCGGAAAATTGCGTTTACATCGAACAGCTGTGAGTTGTGCTACATCGACCGATATTGTGAAAGTTCGAAAGGCCGATCAATATTTTGCGATACTGAGCGATAAAAACTAATGTTTTAATGCTTTGTTGTATCGTGTTTAGATCGAAAATAGGAAAACTTAAATTCATTAAATAGATAAGAACGGAAGAAATGAGATGTAATTACCGTTAATATGTTTTGAGTACAAAACAATAGCAAGTTGCCTTTCTACACATATGGCATATCTTCAAAGTGATCCTGGATGGAATGTTTCTGAAGCTCATTACTTCAGACAGACAGAATAATCATATCGTAGAGATGGTCTTCATATTTGAGTAACTTCTTGTATAAATTGTGAAATCTTGCAATTTTTTCACTCTACCCATAAATTGAAATGAATTCATTTTTTTGTATTCATTAATATTTTCATAGCCAATTTGATATTTTATTACCTGCTTTCGAAATCATGTATCGCTGTTATCGGTTATTACAAAAACCTACGCTAAAGCATCGCTTAAAATTTTTTATTTGCTTTCTGTAATCACAACGTAACAAATAATTTTCATTGGGCGCAGAGAAAAAGTAAACTTGATCGGAGTCAGAGGAATTTGAGGTTCAATTTTTATTTCTATTCTATAGTATAAGGGACTATTGCTGCCATTACATTACCTGTAGATATTAATTATCGCACAACGACAAGCAACTATTAATATGTGGACTCAATCGGGTTAAAGCAAGTAAAGCCTGATTTTCCTAGTTCATCCAACCGTAGTCTGGGCTAGTCAGTCACGGTTGACTTTTAATAAAACGGATTTCACTCTATTTAAAAGATTAGTAGCGGGTATCAATCCAGATCACTCCATCGTGAACGTAGAGATTCTGGTTTCTTTGTTTTATAAAAGCGTGAATGATGCTATTTTCTCGTCTGCACCTATGTCCCGCCTTAGTGTGGAAAGCTAACAGCTGACCTCATTTAATTCCAAGTTAGTGTGCATGAAAAATATCAAAAGTAGATTGTTTGAAAGGTACACGATGTAATGCCGCATCCCTTGACTATGCTACGTAGGGCATGGCCAGAAGCAATTTCTCTCAATTCACCAGAAAATATTGCTTAAAGATTAAATTTTCTCTCATCAGTTTTTATAAATTCGAAATTCTGAGAGGAAAGCCACAGCATTTCCTTTAGTTATATCTTTAGGTGGATTTGAAACGTGTGATGGACCAATGATTTCGATCTTTTTTGCTAACTTTTTTAAACATAACTTTAACTCTTGCAACTTTAACCCCTTCTGTCCCTACCCGTATCAGTTAGGCGAGCGCACATCCGTCGCAAGAAGAATTATCTCTGGTGATGACGTCTTACAAGGACTAAGATCGATAAAGTGTAGCTGTATGCATGGCCCGGATGGGCTTCCCTCGTGTGTTTTCAAAACCTGCGCGGATGAATTGCATCGAATTGTTGCATTCATTCTTAACCGCTCTCTTGAAATGGGCAAATTTCCGGTCTGTTGGCAAACTAGTTTTACTCTCTCACTTTATAAAACTGGTAATAGGCTTCTATCGAGCAAGCTCGACTATTAGATACCATACACCATTTCGCCTAATACAGTTAGTTACTCACCCGTTTTGATAATAATATACCGCTGTTTTCATGCAAAGACACACTTGTAATGAAAGCCCTCATAGTCGGGGAATTCTTATATACGATGATATCCAAAAAATAGATCTACCTGATCCAAATTCGGTAATTCGGTGATTTCTATGTCAATTTACTATAATGAACTAGTTTTCACCATGAAATTGAATGAATCAGAATAATATCTTTTTTTATTATATACATATTCAGTTTCCGTACGAACGGTTATATGAGGAAGGGTTAAAAAAATTAGGTCCAGCCCAGCTAAATTTTTCATACCAATTTAAAATGTCCAAATACGTTAACAGGGCGAGTTTTGTTGAGAAATATTGAAAATTACAATTTTTTGCCCTATCGATTGCCTTTTCGACATAGGGCGCTAAATGGAGAGCCTTCGCAAAATTGGACCAATCCAAACTATTTGCAATAGTCTTCGTTCAAAGCACATGAGTGTATCAAATTTCATCAAAATATGTCAAAAATTGCTACCTGTAGCTTGAACACGAACTTACATGGGCAGACATCAGACGGACGGACAGATGAACAGAAAGGCTTAGATCGAATTAAAAAAATGAATATAATAAAAGGTGGGTCTATCTTAAGTCTTACATACGTTTGCACAAAGTTAATACACCCTATATACCACAAGGATGTAGGATAAAATGAATGAATGGAATGATGTAGGACACAATATAATATAATATAATATATAAATATATATGATATATAAATCCAAATCAATAATAAATTTAATATTTTTATATAGGCGCGCGCCTTTGAAAAGTCTGGCTATTCCTGACGTATACACTGTCATATGTACAGTTGATGTTTCGAGGCGATTTTTATTAAGCCAAGAGCTCAATTGCGTTTGTCTTCCACATTAAGAAAATTTGCAATGATAGATTTTTCAGATTGTGTTGCACATGAAGTAGCAAATACTGCTTAAACCCCTAATACAATCCAGCTTTTTATGGTATATCGTATCGTACTATATCGTAGCGTAGCATAATTAGCGATTAGTCATTTGAATAATGTAAAATGGTGTAATTAATTTCGTATTGCATGTGTATGTCTATGTGTATGTATGTTCGTTTATTTCTTTGTTTGTTTGTGTGTATTTTTTTTTTTTTAATTTTTCCCTTTTTTTAATTTAACGAACAACTTAAAAAAAAAAATAAAAAAAAAAAAAAAAAAAAAAAAAAAAAAACGAATATTAGCCTTAAGTGTATTGAAATAT